>MU676684.1:18887-29396 GCA_026770625.1 Nicotiana glauca | reverse complement strand
AAACTCCCGAGGTACCTGGATCTGCACACATGGTGCAGAGAGTAAAGTGAGTACTTCCAACTCAGTGGTAATAAGTGTAAATAATAACTGAGCGGTAAGAAATCACGTAAGAGCACTCCATCATGCTATATAGTACAGTACAACCTTTTGAACAAAATAGCAAAAAAATGAAAATCCTTTAGAAACATCTAGCTCAGTTTAAAAATCTCTTTTAAAAATATTCTTTTTCCAAAATTAAACATATGAATGCGATATCAGGTAGTGCAAGTCCGCACACAAGCCAGCCCCTCGGGCACAGCACTCTATTTACAAATAACACCAGGGTATCTGGTACACAGTGTAAGAAATAGCATGGATGCCAATAATATGAGAGTGCTAAATGTCATGCCACGTAGTACAAGCAGGAATAAATGCGTGAATGCAATGCAATGCATTTGACCGATGTGGCATACAGCCCGATCCATTTGGGTTCCTGCGCTCACTATGGGGGTTCAGACTCCGGAGGGGCTCCTACAGCCCAAGCGCAATATCAATATCACACCGTTGCGGCGTGCAGCCCGATCCATTATCAGTCCAGAAATACATATGCAACACTGCTGGGGTGCGCAGCCCGATCCACACTCAGTCCAGATATATGCACATAAGCCACACAGGCACAGTCAAGTTTATCATTTTCAGTACCAATTATAAGGAATTATAGCTTAAGTGTTTAACACTTTAGAAATTTACTAATCATTTCGAGACAGTGTTTAACTCAGGACTGATATCATGAAAACATGCTAAGCATCATGGAAACAGTGATAATAATCCCTAAGGGATCCAAATAATCGGCACGAAGCCCAAAACATGGCAATCAACCCAAATCATGATAACATCAAGTAGTTTTCAGTCAATCACGCAGTAAAATCAACAACCGGGGCGGACCAAGTCACAATCCCCAACGGTCCTCTACCCCACGCTCATACCTGGCGTGCAAGTCACCTCAATACAGCACTATGATGTGCAAATCCGGGGTTTCAAACCCTCAGGATATCATTTACAAGTATTACTCACCTCGAACAGGTAAAATTCCTCGCTCGTGATGCCTTTGCCCCTCAATTCGTCCTCCACGCGCGTCGAATCTTACAAAAATCAGAGCGAATGCATTACAATTGCTAAGGGAGCAATACCCAATCAAAAATAATCGAAAAATATCAAAAATCGCGAAACTAGCAAAACCCGAGCCCCGGGCCCACTTCTCGAAAAATTACGAAATTCACATTACCGGACTCCTCGTCTCGCCACGAGTCTACCCATATCAAATTCATCAAAATCGGAGTCCATTTGACCCCTCAAATTCCAAGTTTACACTTTCTTAGGTTTCAAGCCCTAACCTCCATTTTTAACCTTTAATTCCTTGAATTTTCAGTGTTTAATCCTTTTTTTCACAACATAACAACATAATTCGAGGCTATAAATTCATACCTGATGGAATCCCCTTCGAATCCTCTCCAAATCGCCCAAAATCGCCTCTTCCCGAAGTCTAAAATGTTTTCCTTAACCTCTAAAATTCGCGAGCACTGTTTCATTAAAATCCTTCACCGATTTTCGCTTATGCGGTCCCGCTACCGCTTATGCGGGACCGCTTCTGCGGCCGATTGACCGCTTATGCAGTTCTCACTAAATTCCCCAGGCATTGCTTATGCAATCAGACATCCGCTTCTGCGGTTTCCCTGCTACCGCTTCTGCGGTTCTTTTTCCGCTTTTGCGGTACCGCCTACGCGTCTAAAATTCCGCTTGTGCAGAATTGACCAGTTCCATCGAGGACCGCTTCTGTGACACAACAGCCGCATCTGCGGAACCGCTTATGCGGCTCCTTTTCCGCAGATGCGGAAATACCAGAAGCTATATACACCAGACCTGCAACGAACATCCAAATTTGTCGTTTAACCACCCGAAATCACCACGATGCCCTCGGGACCTGAACCAAAAGCACATACATGATCTAATACTTCATTTAAACTTGCTCGAATCATCAAACGCTAACGTTAACATCAAAATCCTCAATTATGATCAAATCAAAGCCTAAATTTCTAAAAAACTTCCGAATTGCATATTCAATCAAAAATCCAACCAAACAATGTCCGAATGACCTTAAAATTTGCATACACATCCAAAATCACCTAACGAAGCTACTGCAACTCTCAAAATTCCATTCCGACCCTTGGATCAAAATCTCACCTATCAACCGGGATTTGCCAAAATTCAAACTTCGCCAATTCAAGCCTATTTCTACACCGGAACTCCAAATTCAATTCCGTTCACACTCCTAGTTCACAAATCATCCCCCGAAGCTAACCGAATCATCAGAATTCACATCCGAGCCTCCTAACTAAATAGTCAACTTCCAGTTGACTTTTCCAAAACAAGCTTCCTTCTAAGAGGCTAAGTGCCTCATTTTCAACTAAAACCAATTCAATTCTATCTGATTCATTCAAATACTGATATTGAAGCATAGAACAACATAATATGGGGGAAACGGGGCGGTAACTCACGTGACAACGGGCCGGGTCATCACAGATTTCGGTGAAAATATGGTAGAAACAGGTGGAAGATGATTAGGATTTCGGAGAGACTAGAGAGAGTTTGGGAGACGAAGAGGATTTCAAGGCAGCGTCTCAGATAGAATGAGTTAGGTTTAGTTGGGTTTAGAAATTAAAATGGAAAGAAGAATAACGGTCGTTGATCAAAATGATCAACGGCCAGGATTAAAGGGGAGTCGGGTGAGTTTTAAAATCGGGTCAGGGGTCGGGTGATTTAGGAATTAGGTAGGTTTCAATTTGGGGAGAAATTAGGGTTAAATTGCGGTTAAAATTGAAAGGGAAATGAGGCTATGATTGAAATAGAAACGGGATAGATGTTAAATATCCAATTTTTGCTTTTTTTATTTTATAAAAATAGCAATAATAATTTTAAAATCAAATTAAAAGTACTGAACTAATTAATAATATATAAATATTAATCCAAAAATACTGAAAATAATTTTATAATTGCAAAGTGCTATTAATCGTAACATAGGCTATAATTGTAATTATATGCAATTTAGCTTTAGAAATACCAAACAAAATTATTTTAAAAATATATAGGGGAAAAATTAGGTATCAACATAGGTCTGTCATTTACAAACTCGTAGAAATCATGCCTATAGGATCATGTTAGTCTATTCTGAATTCAAGCGCTCTTGTAAAACACTTAGGCAACAGATCCGCAGAACTTGTTAATGATTCTGGGTTTAAAGCTGTAATGCATTTTCTGCCTAAGGTGACCAGATCCAGGCCGAATAAAATCAGTAGGCAAACAAATAGGTCTTAATGCTCGCCTTACAAATCTGTTTCTGAACCTTGTTTTCTCATATAGATATCATGTCTATGAGATCTTAAATTAATAGTTTACTGGTTCAAATGCATGCTTTTGTTGCTTATTTGTAGAGGTTAACATGAGCCTATACTTGCTCTTTACTTGAAAGTCCTATTTGCTTTTTGAGTGTCACCTAGATTTCACATTTTTAAGAAACATAGAGTGGTCTAGAACCATTCCAAATAGAGGTCGTGATGCCTCCAGGACTATAGGTAAGGGACGAGTAGTGCACGCATAGGGTACGGTTTAGAATCAATTAGTGCGGTTAAGTAACAACTTGAAGATATTAATTGGGTAGTAAAGGAAATGATATCCCATGCACTAATAGTATGAATAAAATCCCAACTTGAGGGAGTTGCAGAGCATTGCATAGAGTGATCCTATAAACTATAAAACTTAGGACCACCCCTATACTCTTATTTGGAATAAACTGAATATTGTATTTGTCCAAATTGTCTTCCTTCCCTTTTAAGACTAATTCGCTTAATTTAAGTTTCGTTGGGACCCACCGTTGTGGACCTCGAGGGATGCCTAACACCTTCCCCCAAGGTAATTTTGAGCCCTTACCCGATCTATGGTGATATAGACTCGTTATGTGAGTTAATTGCTCTAGGTGACCTAACACACCTTAATCTGTTAGGTGGTGACTCTTTCAAATCCAATTCCCTACCCTCACAGGAAGAGTTGTCCCACAAATGTCAAACCCGGATTTTGCGAGAAAAAAAGGGCGTGACAATAGGAAGGTGTATAAGGTGTGTTAAAACTGAGTAGTATTTTAAATAATTTGAGATAATTCTTAATTATATGGGTAATTAGTTAATTACCGGGTAACATAACATTACCTAATTACCTAATAAGTGCATAAAGATTAATAATTTCCACCCCCATCCCTCCAAAAACGTGTCAGTTAGCCACAACCTAAGGAAAATGACTCCTTAGTCATTTTGATAGGTGGCAATTAAGTAACAAAGAAAGAGACACTTCATACAACAACAACAACCCAGTATAATCCCACTTAGTGAGGTCTGAGGAGGGTAGTGTATACGCAGACCTTACCCCTACCCTGGGGTAGAGAGGCTGTTTCCAAATAGACCCCTGGCATCCTTCCCTTCAAGAACTTCCCACCTTACTCTTGGGGAGACTCGAACTCACAACCTCTCGGTTGGAAGCGGGGGCTACTTACCATCACAACCTCTCAGTTGAAAGAGACACTTCATCTCTTATAATTATTATACCATTCCTACCATTAGAACATTAGGAACCTTTACAATCTAAAGACATTTAGCATTCTGCAAATCCAAAAAAACGCTAGCTATTTCAGAGCTTTAACAAAGCTTCCTTTCTTATCTTGAAAACAAAGTCAATCAAAACCTTAGTCATTTTCCTACAGTTAGAACTTAGGAATGAATGATGAGTTAAAGAAGTTCTACAAAAGCAGAACGTGAATTTCTTCAACGAAAATTCCTGAAAATCTAATTCTCCTACAAGGTTCCAACGAGAATTTTTAAGAATCGTAGCAACGTAAAATTTTGCAGATCTAAAGGTGTACGGTGCAATCTTTTCTAAGAATATTATACGGTGTTTTCCCTACTCCAGGTATGTTAAGGCTATCCCTTCTTTCTTTTGTCATGATCTACACGACAAACGAAGCTAGAAATTATACAACTTCCATAAATAACTCTATTCATGGAAGTATTAGAGGTGCCTATGTTCTTGAATTTCCATGTGTCATGTTATTCTATCATTTGTTCATGGGTCTCAGAAATAAGTTGAAAAAAAAGTTTATTTCATGATATTACTCGAAGGCATAATGGTCTTATGACATTCCAAGAGATTTTATTGACGTACTTCTCATACATTACATTCATGTACATTGACTCATGACCAAATGGCATTATATACCTGTATATATGTATATATATATGTACATGGGATATGGAAAATGGTTATGGTATTATATTGTACCACCACTTGATCAGCTGGTATACGTTGATGATTTGCCTACAGTGGCCGAGATGATATGATAGGATGTCCTCAGAGGCTTGATGATGTTATGAACGCATATATCCATGCATGGTATGACATTTATACGCATATACACGACATTATTGTATTAAATGATTCGCAGAGTTATTCTGATATACATGTTGAGTCTTTTACTCCATGTTTCTCTCATGTCTACTAGTTACTAATTTTCATTCCTTACATACTCGATACATTATTTGTACTGACGTACTTTTTGCTTAGGGATGCAGCGTTTCATGCCCGGAGGTCCTGATAGACAGGGCGAGAATCCTCCAAGTAGGCTATCAGTTCAGTGGAAGGTATTGGTGCGCTCTATTTGCTCTAGAGTTGCATCTTTGGTTAGTATGATTAGTATATGTATTGATTGGTTTGGCGGGACTCTGTTATGTCCTTTATGATATTATGTATTCTTAGAGGCTTGCAAATAGATGTCATGTATACGGATACTTGTATGGCCTTGTCGGCCTGTGTTTCGAGTATGTAAAGAATCATGCCGGCCTTATAGGCCCATACTTCATATGTATAAGTTTGTATTGCCTCATGCTTTACTACGGTTCATTTACCTATAATAGAATGATATGAATGATACATTATGTTGGTACTCGATTGAGTAAGGTACCGGGTGCCCGTCGCGGCCCATCGGTTTGGATCGTGACAGTTTTCCTAAGGACAAACAAATGAGGATCATCATACTACTGATCTTTGATACGCTCAAATAATGAAGATCGAGTGTTGATACCCCAATTTTTTCCTATAATATTTTTTCAAAATGCATATATACCTCCAAAACTATGCATTAGCATCATTTACTCCCTCCTTTTCAAATTAGATGAGATACTTTTCTTTTTAGTCTGTTCCAGAATAAATGACACATTTCTAAATTTGGAAATAATTCAACTTTAAACTCTTCATTTTACCCATTTTGCCCTTAATAAGAAGCTTTTATAACCACACAAATGTCATGGCCCCACAAAGCTTTTATCCCTTAAGCTTTTAAGACCATAAATTTAAAAGTATTCTTCTTTTACTTAAACTCCGTGCCGATTCAAACAACCTCATCTAAATTGAAATGAAGGGAGTAATATTTTTCCATAATTTCTGTATTTTTAAGGGTTTTAATTAATTTATCCCAATATTTTTATTTATATAAATAATTACTAATTGCATCACAAAGGGTTTTATATCAATTTTGTGGATTAATTTTATCATTTGCATTTTTACTAAGTTTTAATTATTTCACAAATAGACACATTTGTATTTTTGGGTTATAATTGCAATAATTTTGTAATTATACCCCATGTATGCATTATTACATTATTTTACCAGAAAATAGCTTTTTGAATTTTTTTAAAAATACTAAGTGATTGTTTTAAAATATTTCTAGGTGTGAAAATAATTTTTTATAATCTGTTACTTATTTTTTATAAATTATTTTATCAATTAATTGGGTATTTAACAAATAGCCCTTTTATTCCTTTTATTTTCTGACCTAACCCATTACACTAGCCCCAGTCCAATTTCAAACCCAGGCCAAATCTATACCTGCCCGACCCGATAAACCCATTTAATCATGACCGTTGATCTTTTAGATCAATGTTCCATAACAATACTTACAATTTTAATTTAATAGCCAACCCCCCTCCCTCACTCTTTCATTTCCGCCATCATTGGTTTCCCTAGTCTCTCTAATGCTCTCTCAACCCAACCTAAACCCAAATCGTCGTCGCTGGCGAAAAGCTCCTATATATGGAATTTTCGTGCATTATCCGACCACTATCAGCCTTCTATACCCCCTGGCTGTTTGATTACATAGATCCTTGAGAGAATCTCACGGAGATTCAACCTGGTTCTTGCAAAAATTAGTCTATAGGCCTGTTTGTGGCCTTTCTCGTTTGTGAGTATGAGTTTCCTCTTATTTTTCAGTGTGAATCCATAGTTTTTGACCAATTCTCTTCTACCTCTACTATTTTTGAAAACCCTAGTTTTACTATTGTTCATATCTGTTCAGATCTCCGTAGATTTGAAATGATTCGACTATTATCTGGTGTTTTCCCTTGAAAATATTTGTTTTAGTCAACTGCTTCGATTTATTTCACTCTTTCTGAAATTAGGGTTCAGACTTTTCTTCAAAGGTTTTTTTTAAATTTTGCAGTGTTTAAACTAATTGTTCTTCACTATCTTGACTGATTCTCGTGTCTATGCTTAACCCCCCAAATGGTTCTGTTTGTGACACTGATTTCTTCGAATTTTTCCCGTTATTATGTTCATTTCTATGAACAAGTCATATTGACTGATTCTATTTAGGGATTTGAACAATATTTCTTGTTAAAATCAGTACTCTTTGGGAATTTTACCTGATTGCTTACTATTAGGGATTCAAATAATTGTCCCATTAAAATTCGTATTTGCTGGGATTTTTACGTGTCTCTGTATTTGTGACCTTGATTAATCATACTTGCCTTAGTTAATTATCAGTATGATTTGGGATTGGACTAACTCCCTATATGGTATGGTATTGATTGCTTGCCTTAGTTAAACCCCAGTTCTAACCGTTAACTGGCTCTCCCCAATTAAAGGGGTCTTTTCCGGATTTCTCTATTGGAATGGATTCTATAATTGGCTGATTGATTCTAATTGATTGAAATGTGATTTCCTTTACCTTATTTGTTTTACTCCCTAAGTGCTATATATACACTCTCACTCTGTCTCTTCAAGAAACGAACAATAGTTCACCAAAAACTCACACTCACACATAATTTGCTCTCATCTCTCCGCTACTTGTGCTTATTGCTTGTCTAGCTAGCTGAAAGCCAAGGCTTGACTACTGAATCCTGCATGCCTTTCATATCTTATTTGCTTCCCTTAACTATGTTTAAATCCTGTGCTTTGTTGTCTCTTGCATTAAGTAAGTATGTTTTCCCTATCGCTAAGTATGACTGTTAGACTTGAGTGATTCCTATTTATACCCCCAATCAGTATGTCCTAGTGAACTGTTTTCTATCCCTGCCTGCTCTATGTCCCTGTTTACTAGTATGATTGTCTTCACCCTGTTTTTTTGTGCTCCTGATTCAGGATTCTGTGCTCCCAGCCCCTGCTCCCTCTTTGTGAGCACGTGATTTTTGCCACGCTTAATTTACTCCTATAAATTCTTTAGAGTTAGAATTTTTCTTTTATTATTTGAATTCTAGGAATTAATTGCATGATTTTGTGTCTTGTTTGCATTTTGTGTGCATTTTAGTTGCTATAATTCATAAAAATACAAAAATAATACATTTGCATTTAGAATTCGATTTTATATTTTAGTCAATTAATATTACTAAAACAAGAGAAAAATAACAAAAATAGTCTTTTCACAATTTTTAAATTTTACACTTTATATTTTTTGAATTAGGAATCAGTTAATTAGTATGATCTTATATTTAATTAGGGTCTTTAGTTTGATGTTATATTTAATAAAATCAGAAAAAACTCAAGGAAAAATAGTAATAAATAAAGCACAAAATAAAAGAAAAGAAGAGAACAAATAGAAAATGAAATAAAGGAATGGGTTGGCAAATGTTTGGGCCGATTTCGGGCAGCCCAAACCAAAATCACCAAAACCCTTCACAATTTGGACCAAAACCAGCCCAGTCCACACCCCAAAACCCGGCTTGCCCCTCTACTAATTGAAACAACATCATTTGAGCAAATAAATCTCAGTCATCCACACCCTCAAATCCAACGGCCCGGATTGATTCATGAATTAACATAAATGTGTCCGAATTTATCTATCAAACCCTAGATCAATCCTTTCCTCCTCGTACCCTCCTGTTCCCGTACCAGCTCCGCCAGTGTATCACCACCTTATCCCCGCCGTATCTCCGCCGTCCGTCACCGGCCGAAAATCACCGCTGCCGCCAGCGATGCTCCAAATAACCCCAAAATTACACCCCTTACTCCTCTCTTCCTCCTCTTTCTAATCCTCAAATCCATTTCCCTCAAATCCCCATCGATCTTGAATTTCAGATCGAAAATCTGGCCAAAATGCAAACTCACCCAAATAACCCCAACTTAACACCATACACTCTCCTTATACCCCTCATCCCAACCTCATGACCCTCAATCTCCGAATCATCCTTGTACGTGTCAAATCTTAAATCGAAATTTGACCTCAGAACCCTAACTTTTACAAATTGGGGATAAAACGGTTTCCGGGCTATAATAGTCCTTAATTAGGTGTTTTCTCATGGGAAACACCTAATTAAGGATGGTTATGGTCTGATTTTGTCAACAAAGGTCGTCGGATTTGAAGCTTGAGGTATTTCATTTTATTCCCGTGTTCTTCGATTCATGATTGTATTCTCTCAGGTTTATTTTGTAATTTCCAGTATGCTTGTCATTGTTTTTCTTTAGGGTAGTTTAATTTTGTTAATCTCCAAAATTAGTTTAAGCCTTTGTTGATCCATTCATCCATGTTTCGGTTAATTGAGCCACGATTTAGGTTTGCTCATATTAGGTTAGTTTAACTCGTAGTAGGTCAGTCTTAATTCGTAAATGGGTCATTGATTAGTATCTGTTGATTGTTAATTTCCTGATTTTTAGTTCATTTCTGAGTTAATCTTGTTTCATGGATTCTGATCAGTTAATTCAAGTGTTACTTTTGATTATTTGATGATTCTTTTTTCAGTGCTTAAGTGTAATTAGTCTTTGTTATTTGATAATTGGATAGTAGTGGGATTTAGGATCAATTTTCAGTCTTAATTAGCATTAATTGGATTCTGTCTTAGAATTTTGAAATTAGTTCGGATATAGCTGAATAACTTAGCCTTCAATTAACCTTGGTTGAATTTTAACTAAAGCAAAAGGGGTTTGGGTTGGTCAGTAATTTCAGGGAGTAGTCAGGGGTAATTTGGGCATGGAAAAGGGCTGGTTTGTTAAGACATAGTAGTCTTAGAATGCAAGCAAGGATAGTATAGGTTTTTAAAGCTAGAAGAACACCCTAGGGCCTTCTAGAAGGGGCCTTAGTGTAAGTTTCAGCATTTTTAATGCAGTAACATGGGTAACAAGTCATAAAATTAGGGTCTAATAGCCAATTTCTAAAATTAAAAA
>MU676684.1:0-18585 GCA_026770625.1 Nicotiana glauca | reverse complement strand
AAAGGGGGGGGGGGGGGAATATGAAAACCCTTCCAGAACATTATGCCCCACTCCTTGCCTATAAAAGGCACCCCTAATGCCTTCTTTTACAAGTTTTGAATGCCTGAAAATTCTCCAAAAATAGTCCAGCTCCTAATTTCCCTCAAAGTCCCCTTTCTCAAGTATAAATATCAAATTTGAATTTCAAACTAAAGAGGTTCAGATTTGGAATGATATAGTAGTAGAAACCTTCATTTTAAGTCTCAAAAACTCTCCAAAATCCAAAAAAACAAACAAATATACAATAGAAAAAAAAAGGGTCTTGATGCATTGCATTCTAGGTATTTGAGATGTGCTTGAGCTATTTGGTGCGATTTTGAAGTGAAACTGGTCGGTCATGTCTGTTTTGGGTCATTCCGCTGGTTGATTATTCATCTATTGTTCATCCTTGGGTCATATTGGTGTTATTTTGGGTTTCAATCGATTATGCTACTGTGTTGCTGCTGGTTTACATTTGCTGCTTTGCTATTTGCTACTGATTCTCCTTCTCCTTTCATTTTTGCCATAATTCCAGGTATTAACTCCTATCCTGTTGTATTGGTGCTGATTCGGAGTACATAAGCAATGAAGCTGCTCCCTCCTTTGCTCTTGAAGACTGTGTCTGTTTGGACTGTGATGATAGATTAAATTTTGACGCTAGGTACATAAGTTTAAATTGTGTGATTGGGACTGTTGAGACTATTGACGTGAAATGGTTATTCAATGGTATTGTAGGTTATTTTAGTATCATGTTCAATTAGATTTTGTTTGTTACTGAGATTGGAATTGCTTCAGCTTGTCATAGACTATTTTTAATTTCAGAAGTTAGCCAGTGATAATAGGTTCGATTTATTTGAGAATGATTGTTTGAATTCCATTTGTCCAAAATTTAGTAGATCGAATGATAAATTGTTCAATAGACTATTAATTCAGGGCCAATTAGTATTAAAGAGCTAAAATCAGCAATTTCCGGTAAGGTTGGTTTTGTGTTAAAATTAGAATTCAGTCCAGTAGTGAAAAGATTGGCCCATTATTTGTTGAATTGGTATCTTTCAATTATAATTTGATTTCTGGTGAATAAGCCTCACGCTGAGGTCCAATTGTCCTTTAAGTCATTTTAGTTAAAGGCCTGGGCAGCACATTTAGGCCAAGGCTATAAGAAATAAAAGTAATATAAATCTGAGGCCCAATGTCACTACAAGAGGCTCAAAGCTGGGCAATTTCAAAAGAATTATATTCGGAATAGGGTATTAATTTGTAATATGAATTTAGATTTTCGAGTTAGGTAGCGGGTTCAAATTAAGAGGGTTTTCCCTTTTGTTTGAATCCGGACTTGAATTTGAGGCCCGAATTTATATTAAGCCCTTTTAGAGACAAAACAAAAAATAAATAGAGAATCTTAGTTTGCTTTAGGTTGGCCTTAAAATAATAAAAATGGGACAGACCTCACCAAACAAAATATACAAATTGTGAAGCCCTCACTAATTACATAATTAAAAATACTTAGCATTCGGAGCGTGTCATTTAGCGAATTTCACGGTCCTCCGCAAAGATAATAACCCGTTAGTCGCTTTAGGTGCGCTTTCTAATAATTTTACCTTCTCAAATACGGGTGTGCATTTCATTCAACCCAAATCCAAATCCAAAAATGTTGAATAAGGATGTGTCGAGGATCCGGGTGCATTTCATGTGACGTGATCCAAAAATACGTTTTTAAACGACGTTCACTTTCTTAAAAAATTTAATTAAAAAGCAGTAAATACTCCTAAAATTGCACTGTAGGTTGGAACATGTATAAAAAATCAGATTGTTAGCCATTTATAATAATTTAAGCGACCGTGATAGAACCACGGGATCCGGGGGTGCCTAACACCTTCCCTCGGGTCAACAGAATTCCTTATTCAGAATTTCTGGTTTGCAGACTCCAACGGGAAATCTAAATTTTCCTCGATTTGGGATTCAAGTTAAACCGGTGACTTGGGACACCAAAATTCAATCCTATCCCAAGTGGCGACTCTGAAAATAAATAAATAATCTCATTTCGTATCATGTCACTTTAAATGGAAAAACTCCCTTATACATTTATCCTTCGGGGTAGATGTGTAAAAAGGAGGTGTGACAGCTCTGGCGCGAACCCAGAATTTCGATTCAGGTTTCAAGAATTCGAGCTTAGTATAATTGTTATTTTTGGCTTTATCTGATTTTTCTACATGCTTCCATGCTATATGTGCTAAATGTTTTACCGCTTTGATATTTGTTGAATTGTATATAAACTGTCACGAATCCCTTCCTCTTTCTGAGTCTTCTATATCATGGAGAAGGGTGCACTTCATATAGCTTCTCTTCTTTTAGAGTCTTTCCCAATTTAGAACGAGGTTGGATAAGTAAGTTGCAAAGCCGGCGGAGCTTCTGTATCCCCGGTACGCTGCCTCCCCCTCGGCTCGAGTTGTCTGCTCGGGTAAGCCAGGTCTAGAGCAATAAACCTAGGGTTTAAACCTAGAAGAACAAAACTCATGCCGGATCCCTAGTAGGACGTTTGTTTGCATTATATGCATTTGACTTAGGGGACTCAACACAGGGGTTGGGTCTGTCTAGGACAGGTGACCTGAAATTAATTGGCCATCCTGAAGCATCTTACGTGCTACTTGCGCATTCATTTGCTCGGCATTGCATGTTGACCGGCTTGTCTAAATGAGTGAAAATTGAGAAAAATAAGCAGTTTTAGGACTAAGTGAGAGTGACCATATGTTTTGAAAAACCCATTGCTCAATTAGTATCGAAATGCTGCCGGATTTTTTTTAAAAATGAAAACAACAAAGAAAAAGAGAAAAATATTTGGAAAAAAAATAGGAAAAGAAAATTGTGGTTCAAAAATAGTTTTGATTTTTGCGAGTCTGCCCGAACTATGCTGGTTTGATTCTCACCGGATGTGAGATACGTAGGCAACTCCCATCGGGTCCAACCTCCCTTTTGCAAAAATAGCCTAAAAAAATGTCAAAACTTTAATTTTTGTCATAAATAAGTCGGGTGATGCCATTCTTGCTTAAAATAAGCCGAATGTCCCAAAAGGACGCCGGAAGGCCATTTTTCGCATGAACAGCAACCCTGAGTCATTTCAAATGGTTTGCGGGCACAGCCTTAAAATCTTCCTCCCATAAGTGTTGAAAGTCCGTATTCGCAAAACCAAGTCCTTGTCTTTCTAAATAAAGAATTTTGCAAAAATAGCCAATTTTCAAAATACGTCATTAAAATTCCCTTGTAAATAAATGCGCGGGATGACTTCAAGTAACATCGAAACCTTCTCAGTCCTGAGTGAGATCCCTTTGAAACTCCATATGTGGTGGCATGATCTAGGAAAAGGAAGCAGAGAGACTGTGGTCAAGATTTTGGGCGGTCTAGTTGATTTATTAAACATCAAACCGAGGCACTAATATCATTTTGGGAATCGACCTGTAACGTATTCCGATTTTCAGATTTTGAACTCACACCTACATTAGAAGAGATTGCGGGATACACGGGTCTCAACCGGAAACTTCGAGGTAGATACCCACTGGCCCCATGACCGGTAACCCTTCATAGGTTTTAGGATTTGTTGAACATCAGCCGGGATATTCAAGATCCGCATCTGGCGGAAGGGTGTTGTACATTGCATTTCCTATATCACCAGTATGGTAACCCAAAAGGTTTCGAGGAGCTTAACACCGTCTTGACACATGCTGGAAATAAAGATAAATGGGAAGCCCGACGGGGATTAGCCTTTATGGTAGCCTTTCTGGGAGTGGTGGTTTGTCCGAGAGAAGATGGTCACATAGACCTCGGCCTTGTAGGGATGCTAGATGTTGCCATGAAAAAACCTACTAGCACAGTGGTTCCTCTGATCATAGCAGAAATGTACCGGGCTTTGACCAAATGTCGCGAAGGCGGGAAATTCTTTCAAGGTTGCAATTTACTCTTACAGTTGTGGATGCAAGAACACCTCTGTCATCGCACATGCTATATGAACTATGGTTTAACCGGGTTGAGTTGTATTGCAGAATTTAGGACCCAGGTGACAGGTATTAAGTTCTCTGAGGGTACTGAGACCTGGTCGTCAAGCTTAAGATCCCTGACCGCGGATAAAGTCGAATGGGCTTATGGGTGACTTCCTGCTACTGAAGCTGTATACACATCAGCAGCGGTCCCTTATATTTTTTTGATGGGTATCCGAAGCATACAGCCTTACGCTCCTTACCGGGTTTTGCGACAACTTGGAAGATTCCAGACAGTGCACAATGATGAAGACCTAAGTGAGCAAGTCATTGAGTTAAGCTCGAAGGCTGCATTTCCTGAAGGCAGAATCCTAAAGATATGGAATGAGTGCCGGTTCCTCGAGCCTAAAACCATAATATAGGACCATGCTAGAGGCGAGGTAGATCCCAAGTATCTGACATGGTTCGGCAAAAGATTTCAAATCCCAGAGAGACCTGCTAAAAGACCGCACGTGCGGCAATTTACCGATAGGGTCCAGGTTCAATGGGATTGGCAAGCAAAGGAGAAGGAGTACCGAGCTAGAATAGGACAGTTGGAACAACAGGTTTGGGACCTCCAATTTGACAAGAGTGTACAGGCTGCAGCCGATGAGGGTGATTAAAAGAAATTAGCTCAGGAGAACGAAGCACTCAAAGCCCGAATTAAGCAAATGAAAATAGATGCCAGGAACCAAAAAAGAAGTGTTTCTGATGAAAGGTTGATCAAAGGGTTAAAGAGACAAATCTCGGACTGCCAAGAAGAATTAGAAAAATCCGAGGGAAACATGGCAAGGCTTCGGGCACAGTGGGCTAAGAATACTGAAGAAAGAGCCCAATTTGTGCAACAAATGAGGAGAAACTACGAGGGTACCATTGCCAAGATGAAGAGAAAAATGAATACTATGGAAGAAAAGACAGCCCAGCGGGATAAAGAATTCCAAGCTGAGATGAACCAGTGTTATGGGTTAATTGCAGAGATGGAAAGGGGAATAAAATTGCTACAAGACCTGCACTTCCAGGACTCTCAGGTGCTAGAGGCTCGTACACATCAAATAAGCCGACTCCTCCAAGAAAAGAGCCGAATCAGAGAAAGGATCAGAAACATTGCCCACTATATTGTCATGAAGTGTCAGGCTGGTGAGCGAATTGGTCGTACCACGTCCTTTGCCTCAGTGATGATATTTCTTCGCCAGGTCATGAATGATTTAGATCAGTTGCAAAGAGGTCTTGCACGTAGGCCCGTGGAGATGCCGAACGATGCTCTGTAGGCCCCAGTATTTGAAGCATTGATGTATTCTTAGTTAATCGAGTCTGTATTTTTGCTTTCAAGTCTATTTTTGTAATTTCCTTTTCAAGAAAAGAAAAACAAATAGTCTAGTAGCTTTTGTAACCGCAGTTCTTATTAATGAAAAATTGAAAATTCCCAAAAAATTGTTTTCTTACTTTGGCATTTATTGGCAAGAACTACGCTTTGTCTGATTCATGCGGGGTCATGATACGTAGGCAATCTACATAAGATTCGACCGTAATCCTAAGAAAAATAAAAAAAAGAGAAATATAAGGGAAATAAATATAAGGAAAAAACAAGAAAAAGAAACATAAAGGAAGAAAATAAGGCATTGAGCAAAAAACCATGGCCAAAGAAAAGAAAAAACAGAAAATGAAAAGAGGGAAAGGAAAATGAGAGAGAAAAGAAAAGAGAAAAGGAATAAGAGAAAAAGCCAGGATGACGCATGCGATCGAAGCAAACATGTAGAATATAACTGTATAGGTGCATCACACTCCAATGTGTAGTTACCTATCTGTTACTTGTTTCACACTAACCATTGTTGTTGTCATTCCAGCTGAGTATTTTAGAAACCGTGGTTGGTTTGTGGTAAGCTGGCCTCGCATCGACACTTCACCAGATCCATAGGAAATACAGAAATGTCATCCGAAATGACTCTGCCTACGATCCCCATACGTGAAGACAGCCCAATCTCTGGGATCCCGACCTCTGAATCCCTTACAGCTGAAGAAAATCGGATCCTGCGCCTGCGATTGATGGAAATGTGGGATGCTTGGAACAACAGAAAGGAACCTCCAAGCACTATCCCCGGTTTCCCGAAATTGTTCCCTAGATCCGGAGGTGCTACCACTGTCCCTATCAGCCGCCCAAATATTCCTCTAGGGCAACCTACTATGACTGCCAAATTCTTCGGAACACCCTCTGAGGCTCACCCTCAGGTTTTCCCGTCCGGAATTGCTCCCAATATCTTTACAGCTCCACCAGCATCCGCAACAACCCAACCATCACTACCAAAGCATACTTTTGATCCCTCGGTCCTCACATTCCAGAATCCCGTATTTCAAGTTGATCCTCCTCATTATCCTAAGTACACCTACTCTCAGCCACCATATGAGCTTACGCCGGGGCAGGATAAAACCCCCAAAGCCCCAGATCAGGACGAGATGGCAAAGAGAATGAGAAGCCTTAAGCAAAGCTTGAAAAATATGCAAGGGTTGAGCGGGCAGAAAAGCATCTCCTATACAGACATGTGTATGTTCCCGCATGTACACTTACCATCAGGAGTCAAAACACCAAAATTTAAAAAGTATGATGGGAACGGCGACCCCATCGCTCACCTGAAACGGTACTGCAATCAGTTGAGGGGTGCTGGCGGCAAAGAGGAATTATTGATGGCATATTTCGGGGAAAGCTTGATTGGTATCACTTCAGAGTGGTATATGGATCAAGATGTCTCGCATTGGCATATATGGGATGATCTAGCCCAAGATTTTTTCCGACAATTTCAGTACAATATAGACATTGCGCCAAACAGGAACTCCTTGGCGAATCTAAAGAAAAAGCCCTCAGAGAGTTTCCGTGAATATGCAATTAAATGGTGTGAACAAGCGTCAAGGGTGAAGCCTCCAATGGATGAGGTTGAGATGGTCACTATTTTCCTACAGGCTCAGGAGGCAGATTATTTTCAAAATATGATGTCTGCTATGGGTAAGCCTTTCATAGAGGCAATAAAAATCTGAGAGATGGTAGAGAATGGGCTAAAAACGGGCAGAATCTTGAGCCAATCGGCCATAAGAGCAACCTCCCAGAGCATCCAAGGCGGGTCTGGAGGAATGGCCAAGGGCAAAAAGAAAGAAGAAACAGTGATGGCGGCATCGGGAGGAAGAAGGTACCGGGCTCCTAAACCGGTGTTCTCAGAAAGAGCCCCTCAGCACTATTACCCTCACACAGATATGACTTATGCTCCTCCACCTTATGCAGTAGTGAATGCTCAACCTTTCGGCCGCCCGCAACCACAAGCTAACCGAAGCCCACCTCCATTCCAAAGAAACCAGCCCCCTTACCAAAACCAATATAACCCCCGACCACCACAAAATAATTTTCGCCCTCGGGAACCACCTAGGCGACCAAATTTTACCCCGATTGGTGAATCATATTCCAGTTTATTCCCAAAGCTCGTCCAGATGAACCTATTATAGCCTATTCCCCAAAACAGGCCGAATCCGGAATCTCCAGCTTATCAACGGGGTATTCATTAT
Source organism: Nicotiana glauca (assembly GCA_026770625.1). Lineage (NCBI taxonomy): Eukaryota > Viridiplantae > Streptophyta > Magnoliopsida > Solanales > Solanaceae > Nicotiana > Nicotiana glauca. Next base: position 11,014 of record MU676684.1, on the reverse strand, counting down.
GCCTATCATTCAGGGGCTGAAGGGCACAGTACTGACAATTGCTGGACATTGAAAAAAGCTATAGAAGATTTGATTGAACAAGGGAAAATAGTGTTGAGAGATGAAGAAGCCCCCAATGTCACCAATAATCCTTTGCCCGCTCACAACACCGGGCCGGTAATCGGTATGATTTGTGAAGATCGAGAATTTGATCCGGCCCTGAAAGCCATAATTACTATTGCCAATGTCGAAAGGAAGCCCAAGGTAGCCCTGAAGCAGGAAAAAGAGGGGATGAAGGATAAAGCTGTCAAAATTGATCCTGAGGAGAAAACTGAGACAAAAGCAGAGCCGGTGCCTCCTAACCACGGGGTTCTTTATGTTCCGTGAGGTCGCGAAGAGAAACCACTAGTTGTGAGCACTCCGAGGAAGTATAAAGTGAAGAAAGGGACACAGATGTATGTGCCGAAAGGGGCCTATGTGGTGCGGGGGACAATTAAACCGCCTCGGCTGAGTGAGCCAGTTGTTATTGGACACGCAACACAGAAGCCCATGACCGACCCCTCTGCAGTGCCGTGGAACTACCAACAAACTGTGGTCACATACAAAGGCAAGGAAATTTCGGGAGAACTTCCAGGAACTGTCCCTGTTGAAAAATATACAAATATACAAGAGGTAAACAGTGCCACACGAAAGCGTTTTCCATCTAAGAAGCTGGTGAGCGCTGAAGAAGCAGAGACCTTCTTTCAGAAAATGAAAATACCGGATTATGAAACAGTAGACTAATTGAGGAAGTGTCTTGAGCAAGTGTCAATGTTGTCACTTGTGACCAAATCTGCCGAACATCAGAAGATCCTTATGAAAACTTTGAACGAACCATATGTGCCATTCGAGACTTCGGTTGAACAACTTGAAAGGATGGCAGAAAGATTCTTCGCCGTCAACCAACTCTCCTTCAGTAAAAGTGATTTGCCTCTAGAAGGAGCTGCCCACAATAAAGCCTTGCACCTGACTGTCAAATGTGAAGGTTACTACGTTAAGAGGGTCATGGTGGACGGAGGCTCGGGGGTTGACATCTGCCCACTCTCCACTTTGCAAAGAATGGAGATAGGGACAGGAAGGATTTGTCCAAATAATGTTTGCGTGAGAGCTTTCGATGGTGTTAAAAGAGATACCATCGGCGAAATTGATTTGATACTGACCATAGGCTCGGTGGATTTCGAGGTGACTTTCTAGTGTTAGACATGGATACGTCTTACAATTTTCTTCTGTGAAGGCCTTGGATCCATGCTGTAGGAGCTATGCCCTATACCTTCCACCAGATGGTGAAATTTGAGCATGAAGATCAGGAGATCTTGGTTCACGGGGAAGGTGAGCAGTCCATATATCGTGACCTATCTATCCCTTGCCTAGAGGCGAGGGAGGGAAGTGAGCATATTATATATCAAGCCTTTGAAATTGTGGTAGCTAATCAGTTTGAGGAAGGACATCCATGCCCCCAGCCTTTCTTATCTAATGCTTCGATCATGGTAGCTAAAGAAATGATTAGACATGGTTTCAAACCAGGAAAAGGGTTGGGAAAATCTTTGCAAGGAATATCCGAACCGGTAACGCTAGACGCAGCAAAATAGTATTTCGGGATAAGCTTCCACCCTACCCCAGATGATGAGAAATGGGCCAATGAAAGAAAGAAAGAAGGATGGGTTTTGGCGCAACCATTGCCACATCTGTATGAGACCTTTGTCAAGCCTAAGTATGGAGAAGAAGAAGATTATGAGGTGTTCACGGCTGATGAAATAGAAGATATCTGTGGAGCTATGAGGCAAATGCTTTACGAAACCAACATGGTCCAGCCAGGGGAAGGGACTAGCACCGCTGAGGTGCTCTACATGGGACCAGATTCCAAACTCCAAAATTGGAAGGCTACGCCATTCCCGATCAGGCAGGAGTCCCGGTAGACTAGCCTTGTCACCTTTTCTGCATCTCGAGTTGTCTCAGGGTGTAACTCAAATGTTTCTTTTAGTTTCTTGTCTTTTAAATTCTTGAATTTAAACCTTGTTATCTTTCCAAATTCCAAGAAATGAAATCAATATTTCATCGTCCATTCTTCTTTTTATTCTTTCTGATTTTTGTTATTTTTCCCTCTCATCTTTTCTTTTCAGTTATAATAATGCGGTTTTAAATAACATGACATGCTTGCGGACTTCACGCCCAGACTCAAACACACGGTCTAACTGTGAAATAATGAGTCAAGAACCGGAATATGATGAAGAAGAGTCTTTTAGGGAAATAAACCGAGAATTGGAACAATTTGAGAACAAACCTAAGCCAAATCTGAATGACATTGAACCGGTTAATTTGGGAACTACCAAAGAAATAAGGGAAACCAAAATAAGCTCCTTGGGTTATGCCAGGGAGATCCTCAGGTTATGCCGGGATTTGGAAAGAAAAAGCTCCTTGGGTTATGCCAGGGTGATCCTCGGGTTATAACGGGATTTGGAAAGAAAAAATCTCCTTGGGTTATGCCAGGGAGATCCTCGGGTTATGCTGGGATTTGGAAAGAAAAAGCTCCTTGGGTTATGCCAGGGGGATCCACGGGTTATGCCGGGATTTGGAATGAAAAATCTCCTTGGGTTATGCCAGGGAGATCCTTGAAAAATCTCCTTGGGTTATGCCAGGGGAATCCACGGGTTATGCCAGGATTTTGGAAAGAAAAAAGCTCCCTGGTTTATGCTAGGGAGATCCTCGGGTTATGCTGGAATTTGGAAAGAAAAAATCTCCTTGGGTTATGACAGGGAGATCCTCGGGTTATGCCGGGATTTGGAAAGAAAAAGCTCCTTGGGTTATGCCAGAAAGATCCACTGGTTATGCCGGGATGGAAAGAAAAAAGCTCCTTGGGTTATGACAGGGAGATCCTCGGGTTATGCCGGGATTTGGAAAGAAAAAGCTCCTTGGGTTATGCCAGGGAGATCCTCAGGTTATACCGGGATTTGTAAAGAAAAAATATCCTTGGGTTATGCCAGGGAGATCCATGGGTTATGCTGGGATTTGGAAAGAAAAAAAAAGCTCCTTGGATTATGCCAAGGAGATCCTCGGGTTATGTCGGGATTTGGAAAGAAAAAAGCTCCTTGGGTTATGCCAGGGAGATCCACGGGTTATGCTGGGATTTGGAAAGAAAAAGCTCCTTGGGTTATGCCAGAAAGATCCACTGGTTATGCCGGGATGGAAAGAAAAAAGCTCCTTGGGTTATGTCAGGGAGATCCACGGGTTATGCCGGGATATTTAAGGAATGGGGTCCTATGCTACCATGATTTGTTTTTCTTTTGGGATTTTCATTTTCATTTCTTTTCTTCTTTTTTCTTCTTTTTATATTTTCCTTTTTATTTAGCAAAACGCATGAAAGAATTTGGGGATAAACTTCCTTCTTGGTCGATTCCCTGCCGCAAAGCTGTTTCAGTGCTTGTGCATTCCCTTTCTCTTTTAGGTTGCACCCGCTTCTTGCATGGTTGGTTGAATTGTACATGTTTTAACTTTCAACAAAGAACATTTGTTAGTGCGAAACGGTGGTTGGTTTTGTGGCCATGATCATCCCAATTGCTTGATCCCGGCCCCATTTCCATTGAGAACTTTGCCTCTTGCTGGCTTTGAGGGTGAATCTCTTTTCAAACCGACAAGATTAAACTTTTAGGATTTCATGATGACTCGCCCATGTGGGCTCTGGCCTTTTCACTTTATTTTGCCATTAGGACCTTTGCCTTTGACTTTTTTTTCTTTTCCAACGTCTTTGCTCTAAAAACATCAACCACTATGGTCATTCGGGATTGGCCTGACACACCCGCTGAGGCTGGGTATTTTCTTTGGCTTTTGCCAGGCGGAGCCCTGTAGAACCAGTCCTGCCACCTTTTCTTCGCAGTGATTCCGGAATCAGAGTTAAACTGAAAGGGACTCAAGGAAGAAATATAGAAAAGGCAAATAGATGAGTTTAAAGAGAAGCGTCCCTTTTGGGGGGGAAAGAAGGACTTATCTGGGGTGCATGCTGGCTTCAAATGAACATGACATGCTTCTTGGACTGGATGCCCGACCCCCACAAACTTTCCAGCTTCTTGTGAACTCATCGATCCGTATTTCAAAACCAGGGAACCTTGCCAGGACTCTTTTAGTGGTGAGATGTCTTCTTTTCGGCCCACAGTGCCCTTTGCGGGTTTTTCCCAATCGACCTCTCTCATTTCTCCTCTCACCGTCGCCCGATAGTGCTCTTTGCGAGTTTTCACTAAGCGGACTCTCTCATTTTCAGTTTCTCTGCTCACTATCGCCTTATGGTGCCCGAAGGTTTTCACCGATAAGACTCTCTCATTTTATTTCTCTCAATTTTGAATTGTATCAGATTTCCACATTGACTTTGTCACTTCCCTGCCTTAGCCGATTGAACGGAAGGAGTTGAACAAGTTCTTTGGGTAAAAGGATTTTGGGCGGAACTACAACTTTGGAACCATTTCGGCGGATTCATAGCCGAACCATCATATCATCTACCCCATTTTCACTTTTTGGGGAAATTAGAATTTTTGTTTTGGTGTAACTGAACCTCAGGGAAAGGCTGCCTTCGTATCATTTCGGAATCAAGTCAAACGTAGTTCAGGAAACATTTGTTTTTGGATTTTCTTTTGTTTTTTTCTTCTTTTTTTTCTTTTTTTTTTTCCTTTTTTCATTTCTTTTCTTTTTCTTTTCTTTTTCTTTTTCTTTTTTTCTTTTTCTCTTTTTTTTTCGATAATACTTCCGAGTTCCAAAGAGGGTGATCAAAGAAACGTAACCAGCTTAAGGGGTTTACGAAAGATTGATTGTGTTTGGGATAGCGGGAAGTAAAGCCTTCGTCATATCAATTGCACAAAAGCCATCGTCGTAGGAGGTCTAGACATAGTACCTTTTTACTGCATCTGCATTGACTGCTGTTTCATGATCATTGCCTTCAATGTCTCCCAGATACAGTGCTCCTCTCGGCAATATTTTCCGGATTATGTATGGACCCTTCCAATTAGGAGAAAACTTTCCTTTTGCTTCCTGGTGATGAGGGAGAATGTGTCTCAGCACAAGTTGTCCCACTTCAAAATTCCTGGGACGTACTTTCTTGTTATAAGCGCGGGCCATTCTTTGTTGGTACAACTGCCCGTGACAAACTGCAGCCATTCATTTTTCATCAATTAGTGACAACTGCTCCAATCGAGTCTTAACCCACTCACTGTCCTCAATTTCTGCTTCAACAATTATTTAGAGCGAACGGATTTCTACCTCTGCAGTTATGACAGCCTCAGTTCCGTAGACCAATAAGTACGGGGTTGCTCCAATCGATGTACGCACTGTGGTGCGATATCCGAGTAATGAAAAAAGCATCTTTTCATGCCATTGCCTGGAGCTTTGAATCATCTTTCTCAAAATCTTCTTGATGTTCTTATTTGCTGCTTGACGGCATCATTGGCTTTAGGCCGATAAGGAGTAGACTTTCCATGTGTTATCTTGAACTGTTCGCATACCTCTCCCTTCAGACGACTGTTCAAGTTTGCAGCATTGTCGGTAATGATAGTTGCAGGAATGCCAAAACAGCAAATGAGATTGGAGTGCACGAAGTCCACCACAGCTTTCTTAGTCACTGACTTGAGTGTGATGGCCTCAACCCATTTTGTGAAGTAATCAATTGCGACCAATATGAATCTATTCCCATTCGAAGCTTTCGGCTCGATCGGCCCAATGACATCCATACCCCAAGCAACAAACGTCCAAGTTGCTGTTATCGGATGAAGCGCTGTTGGAGGTGCATGAATCAAATCACCGTGCACCTGGCATTGATGGCATTTTCGAACAAAGCTAAAATAGTCTTTCTCCATAGTTATCCAGTAATACCCCGCTCGCAAGATTTTCTTTGCCAACACATAACCATTCATATGAGGTCCGCACGCTCGCGCATGTACCTCATGCATAATTCTTCCGGCTTCCTCGGCATCAACACATCTTAGCAAGTTGAGGTCCGGGGTCCTTTTGTACAAGACATCACCGCTTAAGAAGAAACCACTCGCATGGCGTCTAATGGTTCTCTTTTGATCTCCAGTGGCTTACTCGGGATATTCTTGGGTTTTCAAAAATCTCTTGATATCATGATACCATGGCTGGGTGTTGGGTTCCGCCTCGACCGCATTACAGTAATCGTGTTTTTCTTTGATTTGAATTTCTAGAGGATCAATATGGGCATTACCGGGGTATGGCAACATCAAAGCCAAAGTGGCGAGTGCATCGGCTAGTTCATTGTGACATCGAGGAATGTACCTAAATTCTATCATCTTGAATCGCTTGCCGAGATCTTCCACATGTTGCCGATAGGGAATGACCTTGACATATCAAGTCTCCCACTCTCCATGAGCTTGCCGGATAATCAGATCAGAATCCCCCATGATTAATAGATCTTCAACATCTTGGTCGATTGCCATATTCATGCCCATGATGCAGGCTTCATAATCAGATGTATTTTTTTTGCAGAAGAATCAGAGCCTAGCTGTAGCCGGGTAGTGTTGGCCAGTGGGTGATATCAAGATTGCCCCAATTCCTACACCTCTAGCATTTACTGCTCTGTCAAAGAACATCTTCCAAGCACAAGTGTCCTCAGAGATTGCTTTTACTAAATTTACCTCCTCATCTGGGAAGTATGTGCTCAATGTTTGGTATTCTTCGTCAACCGGGTTTTCCGCCAGATGATCTGCTAATGACTGAGCTTCCATTATCATGCGAGTGACATAGACTATGTCAAATTCAGTGAGAAAGATTTGCCATTTTTCAAGCCTCCCAGTGGGCATTGGTTTCTGGAATATGTACTTCAAAGGATCCAACCTGGTTATGAGGTAGGTAGTGTGGATGTCACGACCCTAGTTCACCAATTGTGAACATGTCATGACCGCACCCAGTCTTCACGACCAGGTAAACCTAACACGCTGCGAAAGTAATAACAATTTGCGGAATTTATAATCAAAATTGAATAACATGAATAATGTATATAATTACCGCCTTGCACATACACTTTAACACTTAGCATTCTAAAACTCTCCCAAAGACCCGGAAACCCACGGGCAACACAGGCTAAGAGAAACATAAGTTACGGCTCTAATATTAGGAAATGTCTACAACAACTGAATACATGAAATGGAACTGCTAGCTACAAGATAGAGTAGAAGGAGACTCTTCAGTCTGCGGACGCGGCAGAATATACCTCAAGTCTCCGAATATAGCACCTGGATCACTGATAGTATGTCCGACAAGAAGTACCTGGATCTGCACATTAAAAACATGCACAGAAGAGGCATGAGTACACCACAACGGTACTCAGTAAGTGGCAAGCCTAACCTCAGTTTAGTAGTGACGAGGAAGGTCAGGGCCCTACTGATAATAAACATAATAACAATAATGAATAGTGCAAATCAGGAAATAATCGGAAATAACAATAAAAATAGGATAGAAGCTACAAATCAATGACAATTAAGCTAAGTAAGGAAAATAACACAACCAAGTATTCCTTAACTGTCCAGTGGATCTCCCGGGAATTGAACCCGAAGTCCATCACATTTAAATATCTAGGATCTCCCGGGAATCGAACCCGTAGTCCACCTTATCAATAGAAAAGGATCTTCCGGGAATTGAACCTGTAGTCCATCAAATCAACAACAAAGGATCTCCCGAGAATTGAACTCGAAGTCCATCATATCAGTAGCAAAGGATCGCCCGGGAATTGAACCCGTAGTCCATCATATAAGTAGCAAAGGATCTCCCGGGAATTGAACCCGTAGTCCATCAAATCAGTAGCAAAAGATCTCCCGGGAATTGAACCCGTAGTCCATCATATTAGTAGAAAAGGATCTCCCGGGAATTGAACCCGTAGTCCATCATATCAGTAGCAAAGTATCTCCCGGGAATTGAACACGTAGTCCATCATATCAGTAGCAAAAGGATCTCCCGGGAATTGAACCCGTAGTCCTAATGTAAAAGCGCAACCAAAATAGGGAAATATTCAGAGAATGAGGTACACAAATACAAGTAACAGCTAAATTCTGGCCTAACATGCTTCACGTAATTTCAATTAAGGCAATTAAGCAACTAAGCAATTAATTCTATCTAGTCATACTTCTCTAACTAACACAGATTAAATGTTGCATTGAAATCAGTCAAATAACGAAGAAACACAGTTTAAACAATTCAAGTAAAGTAGGTTTTTCAACAATTAGCACAAGTACACGCTCGTCACCTCGCGTACAAGGCATTTAAATCGGCACATAAGAAGTCCTAAGGGGAGAGGTCCCCTACACAAGGTTAGACAAGCCACTTACCTCGAACCAGTACAAAATCAACTAGGGAACGATGCCCTTACCACGAGTATCCGACTCCAAATGGCCCAAATCTATTCAATTCAATTACAAATCGTCAATAATATTGCAAACAACAGATTCCACTATTAAAATTAAAGTTAGGGCGCGAAAATAGGTAAAATGACCAAAATGCCCCTCCAGCCAACATCTCCGAATAAAATAATTTTTACATTTTCGGAGCCCTCGTACTCTCACGTGTCTAACCATATAAAAATCTCCCAAATCGGAGGTCTAATGCCCCCTCAAATCCTCACAATTAGGTCTAAGAACTTTACCCCAATTTTCATTCAAAAATCCAAAATTAAGGTTGAATTTGAGGTTAGATTAGTGGGTATTAGTCATAAGGGAGTAAGGAATCGTTACCTAATCATTGCCTCTGAAAAGCCCTTAAAAAATCTCCCAAAACCGAGCTCTCTAGCTTTTATTTTGATAAAAATGGAAGAATCCTCGTTTTGAAAGTGTTAAGTACTGCCCAGGCCCTTTGTTCACTGCGAACGCGTTCCTCTGAACGCGTTCGCGGAGAAGGAAAAATTTAAGTGACAAAAACGTTCTACGCGATCACGAAGGGAAGGCTGCAAACGTGAAGGCTTGGGGTTTTGAAGCTACGCGATCGCGACAAGGCTCACGCGATCGCGTATAAGGAAACGTACGAGGTCTTGAAATTGTCCTATGCGAACGCGTTGACTGGTACGCGAACGCGGAAGAGGAGATTGCTGAACTATGCGAACATGTGATATAGGACGCGATAGCGATGAAGGGACAGCTACAGCTACGCGAACGCGATCGTTTCATTGCGATCGCGAAGAAGGACTTCTGACTGCAAATTTTCTGCAATTTTTCAAAAACTCAAATTGCTCCGTTGAGCATCCGAAACACACCCGAGGCCCCCGGGACCTCAACCAAACCAACAGACATAGCCCATAACATCATTCAAACTTGTACCAATCCCTAAATCACCCAAAATAATGCCGGAAACACGATTTAAGCCAAGATTCAAGCCTATGAACTTCAATTTCTAACCAAACACACTTTCGATCAAAATCCTATCCAAACCTTGTCCGAATGACCTGAAATTTTGCACGCACATCCAAAATGACATGATGAAGCTACAGCAACTTCTGGAATTCCAAACCGACCCTCGGATCAAAAATTCACTATCGGACCGGAACTTCAAAAATTCAAACTTCGGCATTTCAAGCCTAAATGAGCTACAGACCTCCAAATTACATTCCGAACATGCTCCCAACCCCGAAATCACCTAACGGAGCTAACGGAACCATAGGATCTCCATTGCGAGGTCTTCTTCACACTGCTCCAAATACGGGCCATTTTTCAACTCTTAAGCTCTCATTTAGGGACTAAGTGTCCCGAAACACTCTGAATCCTAATACCGAACATCCTGGCAAACCAAAGTAGCAGAAATGAAATTAGGGAAAGCAGTAAATGGGGGATCGGGGCGTAAATTCCAAAAACGAACTGCCGGGTCGTTACATCTTCCTACACTTAAACATTCGTTCATCCTCGAACGAGCATAGAAAACATATCTGAAGTAGCAAAAAGATGAGTGTACTGCCTGCGCATATCCTGCTCGGTCTCCCAAGTCGCCTCCTCGGCCGGCTGACCCCGCCACTGGACCTTCACTGAAGCGATGTTCTTTGACCTCAACTTTCTGATCTGCCTGTCCACAATGGCCACTGGCTCCTCAACATAAGATAGATCCTGGTCCAGCTGGACTGAACTGAAATCCAAAACATGCGACGGGTCACCATGATATCTCCAGAGCATAGAAGCATGAAATACCGGATGAACTCCGGCTAGGCTGGGAGGTAAGGCAAGCTCATAAGCAACCTCCCCAACTCGCCTCAAAATCTCAAAAGGCCCAATAAATCTCGAACTCAGCTTCCCTTTCTTTCCAAATCTCATGACGCCCTTCATAGGCGACACCCGAAGCAGAACCCGCTCGCCGACCATAAATGCCACATCACGAACCTTCTTGTCCGCATAAATCTTGTGTCTGGACTGGGCTGCACGGAGTCTATCCTGAATCACTTTGACCTTGTCCATCGTATCCTGAACCATGTCTGTGCCCAATAATCTGGTCTCGCCCGGCTCAAACCAACCCACCGGAGATCTACATCTCCTACCATATAAGGCCTCATATGGCGCCATCTAAATGCTGGACTGATAGTTGTTGTTATAAGCAAACTCTGCCAGTGGCAGGAAATGATCCAATGACCCTCCAAACTCAATCACGCACACGGAGCGTATCCTCCAAAATCTGAATAGTGCACTCGGACTGTCCGTTCATCTAGGGGTGGAATGTCGTGCTCAACTCCACTCGAGTACCCAACTCCTACTGCACGGCTCTCCAGAACCGCGATGTAAACTGAGTGCCTCTGTATGAAATGATAGAAACTGGAATACCATGCAACCGGACGATCTCCCTGATATAGATCTCCGCCAACCGCTCCGATGAATAAGTAGTGCACACAGGTATGAAATGAGCGGACTTGGTCAGCCGATCCACAATGAACCAAAAATAATCAAACTTCCTCACAGTCCGTGGAAGTCCAGATACGAAGTCCATAGTGATACGCTCCCACTTCCACTCTGGGATCTCAATCTGCTGTAGCAAACCACCC
>MU676683.1:21264-47671 GCA_026770625.1 Nicotiana glauca | reverse complement strand
TTGCCCAAGCCCACTAGAAAATCCGGTCAGGTCCAATCCAAATACCCCTTCTACCCGGTCCAAATCGGTGGGTCTCTGAGACAGTTGAAACGACATAGTGTGGCGTTGAAGCTACGTCGTTTCAACACCAATAGATCACAACCGTTCAATCAAAGCCAATCTAACGGCCCTCGTCTCATCGCCTAACCCGTTACCCGGCCCCGACCCGTTCTTCAGCGACCGACCCAGTCACAAGTCGCCCTAAACGACGTCGTTTCGTTAAGTCAGAGGATCCTGGCCGTCAATCTCAATTGATCCAACGGCCTGGATCAAATCCCAAAACACTATATATTTCTAACACTCCACCCCGCCCCCCCAAACCAAACCCTCCCTATCCCCCTTTCGTCTTTCAAACCTCGTCTCTTTTAGAGACGAGGAACCCTAGCCCACCACCCTCATTTCCCCTCGCCTGAAACCCGGCGGCAACAATGCCGCCGGTCACAAAACTAACACCATGGAACCCCCGTCACATCCCAAACCCAAATCCACAAGCCGTCTACCTCGAATCATCTCTGAGTTGCTCGAATCTTCGATTGAAGATTCGAGTCCAGAATCGACCAGTGCCAAACCGTCCAAAAATAATACCCTATACTCCCCNTGAGAACACCCTGATTAAGGTCCGTTTGACCTCAAAAGTTTTCAAGTCCGAGTTGGCCCAGGTTTCTTTTCAGATTTTTGAATTCACTCGAGGTATTCTTTTCCCTTTTCTTCCTTTATTCTATTTATTATGTGTTTACGTGGTAACATTTTACTTCGTTCTGATTCTCTTGATCAAATGTTCTGTTCTCATCTCCCAGACCTTTTATTTGGTCGATTTTCATTTCTGTTTGTCTATTGGATTGTGTTTGTCATAGGATAGGCATTCGCATCGATTAGCGTCGTCGAATAATTAATTTCGTTTTGTTGGTCTTTGGTGTAAGTTACTGAGAATCACTGATTTGGTTGGCGATTGTTTGTTTATTGATTATATGTGTTGTGATCGATTAAAGAAATGTCGTCGATTAGTTATAAGGTTTTGTAATGTCGAATAAGACAGTGATATTGTTAACACTGTTAACTTGGTCCAGGACCACTGTCAAATTGAAGCCTGTTTTTGTTTGTGTTTGTGAATTAGGAGTTGAATTGGTTATAGCTGAATTTAACTTAGCTACAATTCAAATAGAAATTTCAGAGCTTAGTGAAATGCCACCCTTGAACATGTTGAACCATTAGGGCATTCCATAATGTAAATACACCCTGTAAATAACACTGAGTAGTGGGAAGTCAGAAACCAGAGTAGTTTAATGTTAAAAGAGTGTAATTCACATGAAATAGGCTAGTGGAACCTGCTGGACAGCAGAGTGTTCCACTAGTCTCTGAACTTCAAACAATTTTTAATAGAAACCCATACTTAGACAAGTTAAAGTGGGAAAGCAGAGGGAATAAGATGGGTTTGGTCAGTCCTAAAACATTTTTTAACTAGGTTGCAGGGCTGTTAAGTTGGGATATATAAGGAGACAGAGATAGAGCTTAAGGGGGGGGGGGACATTCTGATATACCTACGGACATTCTGATATACCTACAGACATTCTGATATACCTACAGACATTCTGATATACCTATAGACATTCGGAGATACATAGATTCTGAAAGGATAAAGGGGATTCATTGATAGATAGAGAGATCTTAAGGAGAGAAAGCTAAAAAAAACAAGAAGAAAGAGAGGAAAAGATTTTGAGATCACTAATTATCAACTGAGAGTATAGATGGGGATATTAAGGATACTGTTCCATTGGGTGTTGGAGAACAATCACGAGTTCTAGTTAGATCATTCACATCTTTCGGTTCAATACCTAGCTACTGGAATTTCAGAGGTGTATTAGGCTGATTCCAAGTGGTCTTGGGTCCAATCAAACTAAGTTTTTGTATGAGTATTGGTCTGTCGATATTTTCAAGTATTTGCTAGGTTATTTTCAAGTTAAAACTGGTCTGTTCGAGCTACTTTTGGGGTTTATTTGCTGGTTATTGTTGTTGTGTGCTGCTGTTGTTTGCTGTCAAGCTGCTATTGATCTTTCTCTACATTTTGCTGTTGAAGTTCCAGGTACACATCCTGTAATTTTTCTTCATGTTCGTGCAAATAAAGCGACTGGCAACAAAGCACCTTATAAATCTCGTTCATTTGGATAGCCATGGCAACTGCTCTTAAATTTCAATTAGTAATTGAATTCAGTTGGCTCGAAACTATTAAGATTTGTTGCTGATTCTAAAATTGTACAATTTGATTTTGTAATCCCTTAAATAGATGAAGTAATAGTGCTAGCTTAGATTAATTATGTGACTGAATCATTAAGTGAATTTTTTTTATTCGTGTAGTTGTGTAAATGGTAATGTCAGTGTTGGTTTTGGCTCATCTATGGCCATTGTGATTGTTTGTAAAGCTACCACTTAAGGATCGATTTGTATAACTGGCCATTCTATTGTTTTGCTCCTCAGTTTAGGTATCTCATACGGGACAGTTAGTATTCAAATACGTTTTCTTAATCAATATTGCTAAAATGTAGAAATCATAACTAGCGAAAATGCAACTTGTATTGTTGTCTAAAATTAGTAGACCTTAGGAATCATTTTGTGGCTTCAATGCTAAACTAGGTGTGGTTAAAATTATTTGTGTTAATTCTTAATCCAGCAAATCAGTACATACATTGGGACTTAAACATGCTCAAAGATGGCCTAAATCTGGAATAGGCAGTCCACTTCGTATTTTTGGATTGCAAACCACGTTGAAAGCTTTTGTTTTGGTTTAAAATCAATACTCGTGTAATTACACTTATTTCCCGTTGCATAATCGATAAATAGAAATGGCAGTCACTCTGAAGTTAATATTTAAATAACATTAGATGAGCCTCGCAAAATAAAACATATAAATCGTGGGGCCCTCATAGATGTATATATAGAAAATACTTAGACTTCGGGATGAGCCTTTTAGTGAATTGCACGGCTTTCTCCAAAATAACAACGCGTTACACTCTTTAGGCGCGTATTTTAATAATTTACTTTCCTAAACACGGGTGCACATTTATGTGACCCAAATCCAAATCTCAACGAATTCGAAATGTGTTTAAGGCCACAGGCGTACTGGTACGGTGTGGTCCGAAATATGTTTTCACGACGTTGCAATTCTCTTTTAAAATAATAAACACCAAAAGCAAGTTATTAGCCTTAAAATAATAAATGAGACGAGTCTCGCCAAACAAATTGCGGGGCCCTCAATAGATGGTTATTCTAAATGTTTAGGTTTCGGGACAAGCCATTTAGCTAATTTTACGGCCTTCCCAAAATAATGATACTCTAGTCGCTTTAGGCGCGCCTTTAATAATTTATTTTCCCTAAACTCGGATTTACATTTATGTAACCCAAATCCAAATCTCAACGAAGTCAAAAATATGTTAAAGGCCACAGGCATACTGGTACGGTGTGGTCCGTAATACATTTTCACGGCGTTGCAAGTCTTTTGTTAAATAATAATAATAATATTAAAAAAAAGAATAAAAGTTAAAGTTTGTACATAAGCTAAAGTCATGTCAAAAATCAGATGATTTAGCCAAATATAACAGTTGAGCGACCGTGCTAGAACTACGGAACTCGGGAATGCCTAACACCTTCTCCTGGGTTAACAGAATTCCTTATCCAGATTTTTGGTTCACGGACCGTTAAATAAGAGTCAAACCTTTCCTCGATTCGGGATTCAACCGGTGAATTGGGACACCATAAATCTCCCAAGTGGAGACTCTGAATCTTAATAATAAATCCCATTTCGATTGTCCTTTAATTGGAAAAGCTCCTCCTACCACGCCCTTCGCGGGGTGCGGTAGCACCAAACGGAGGTGTGACATGCGCCTCTGATTTATAGTTCTAGACTTACACAGTGAACTGTTCCCTTCCTGTGCCGTTCAGCAACTTGATGGAGTCTTCCTTTACTGTTGATGTCTATCCTTTCCCGGACAGTAGGATAATTTATTTCTTTGTACATTTTACTAGTCGCCCATTACTTGTGACACTAGGTCTTGGCACACACGTTATTAAACTATCATTTTGAGAGTTGCATAACTATATTTGATATATTGCTGGTTATTCTTGGTTTGATTTCTACCTAATGAATCGCCGCCCCTATCTTTTTTTTGTAAAAGTAAAAATGAGAATTTAATTATATTTTCGCGTTGGTTTGCTTGACAATGGCATTGGGCGCCATCATGACCTATTATGGAAATGGGTTGTGACGACATGGTATCAGAGCACTAGGTTCACATAGGTTTCACAAGTCATGGGCAAACCTAATAAAGTCTTGCGGATCGGTATAGAGATGTCTGTATTTATCTTCGAGAGGCTATATGGTGTTAGGAAAGACTACTCTTATTTCATTTCCTATCGTGCAGTGGTTGGCATACTAAATTTCCCTCTTCTATTCTCTCACAGATGGCGAGGAATCGCACGACTGATGTTCCAGACCTGGGAGGAGCTTCTCCCCCTATTACGAGAGGCCAAGGCAGAGGCCAGGGGAGGGGACCGGCCCAAGCTAGGGGATGAGGGCATCCCAGAGTTATCCCAGTAGTATCACCAGTAGATCTTGTGAGAGATCCTATCATCGAGGAGCAGGGCGAGGTGCCCGCAGCTGAGCCCACCCCGGCGGACTTTATGACAACACCAGGATTCCACGAGGTCATGGGTCGTATGCTATGATTCATGGACACTATGACTCAGGCTAGTTTATTTCCAGCAGATCCAGCTACATCTCAGGTGGGAAGGGGAGCGTATACCCCTACTGCTCAGGCTCACGGTCATGCAACTGTAGTTTATTAGACTCTGGATGCACTACACGCAGATGGGGCTCAGCCAGTTGCTGCAGTGATACCCGAATCCAGACCAGGTGCAGATGGTGACCCACATAAGCTGTTGGATAGATGAACTAGACTTCACCCTCTTGTCTTCGGGGGTGAGCGCCACGAGGATGCTCAGGACTTCATTGACAGGTGCAGGGATAGACTGCACAACAAGAGGATATTGGAGTCGCATGGGGTTAACTTCACTATATTTTAGCTAGAGGGCAGGGCCCGCAGATGGTAGCAGTCTTATGTTCTGGGTAGACCAGCAGGTTCTCCTCTTATCACTTGGAGCCATTTTACACATATGTTTCTGGACAGGTATATTCCACCCTCTGAGAGGGAAGAGTTGCGGTATCAGTTTGAGCAGTTTGAGCAGCTTGAGTAGGGTCAGATGTCCGTGACTGATTATGAAGCGAGGTTTTCTGGGCTATCCCTCCATGTATTGATGATACTTCCTACTGATGTAGAGAGGGTGTAGAGGTTTGTTGCAGGGTTGCTTTCTAGCATCAGGGCCAACATGGCCCGGGAGGTAAAGATGGGTACTCCTTATCAGTTAGTAGTATAGATTGCTCGGAGAATTAAGGGCTACCATCCAAGGGTAAGGGAGAATATGTAGTAGGATAAGAGGGCTAGGTTCTCCGAAGAGTTCAGAAATGCCTCGGCTAGGGGCAGAGGTTAGTCCGGGAGGGGGCAGCCTAGTAGGCCCCCATATTTATCACCACCACCTACTCTAGGTGCTCTAACATGTCCCTATTTTAGTGCCATGCCAGAGAGTTCTTATTGCCCACCAGCTATTCAAGGTTCTTCTGCTTTTTATTTCAGTGCTATACTAGAGTCATACCGTCCACCGACTATTCAGGCTTCTTCCAGTGGGTCTATAAGCCATTAGGGTCAGCCATCAGGGCAGCAAGTCACCGTACCGCTGGGTGTTTTCGAGTGTGGGTACCTTGGTCATATAAGGAAATACTGCCCCAGGCTTCGGGGAAAGGCTGTACAGTAGGTTCAGCAACGTGTGATTTCAGCACCGACTGCCCCACCACCTAGAGGTGGTAGGCAAACTGGTAGGGGCCATCCTATAGGTGGAGGTCAGCCAGCCGATGCTCTAGCCAGATTGTATGCCCTTCCGGCTAGGCCAGATGTATTGGCCTTAGATGTCGTCATCACATGTATTATTTCCATTTGCGGTAGAGGTGCTTTGGTATTGTTTGATCTAGGGTCTACTTATTTATATGTATTATCTCTATTTGCTCATTTCCTGGTTATTTCTCTTGAGCCCTTGGACACTTCTGTTCATGTGTCCACTATTATTGGCGATTTTGTGGTTGTAAATCGGATCTACCGGTCCTGTATGATCACATTCTATGGTTTCAAGACTAGATCAAATCTCCCGCTTCTTGATATGATCGACTTTGAGGTCATCCTGGGCATGGATTAGCTATTTCCTATCACGTCGTCCTAGATTTCCATGCCAAGACTATTTCATTAGCGATGTCGGGGTTACTGAGGTTGGAGTGGAAGGGTGGGTTCCACAGTTGATACATCTAGTCAGGTTATTTCTTTCCTGAAGGCTCGGCATTTGGTTGAGAAGGGGTGTTTGACTTATCTAACTTATATTCGGGACACCAATGCAGAGTCTCCGATGATTGATTCAGTTATAATGGTTCGAGAGTTTGCCGATGTGGTTCCTTCTAATCTTCCTGGCATGCCACCAGATCGTGATATTGATTTCTATATTGATTTGGCTCCAGGTACCGGGCCTATATCTATTTCACTGTACTGCATGGATCCTAAGGGGTTGAAGGAGTCGAAGGATCAGCTTGCGGAGCTGTTAGCAAAAGGGTTTGATAGACCCAGTGTATCCCCTTGGGGTGCACCGGTGTTATTTGTGAAGAAAAAGGATGGGACCATGCGGATGTGCATTGATTACCTCGTATCGATGATTTGTTCGACTAGTTGCATCGTGCTAGGGTTATTCTCTAAGATCGACTTGAGGTCGGGATACCATCATTGAAGATTCGTGACTTGGATGTCCCGAAGACTACATTCCAGACTAGATATGACCATTATGAGTTTCTGGTGATGTGCTTTGGCTTGACTAATGCAACGGCAATATTTATAGACTTGATGAACAAGGTGTTCAGGCCTTATATTGATTCTTTTGTCATCGTCATCATTGATGACATCTTGATATACTCATGTAGCTTGGGGGAGCACGAGTAGCATCTGAGAGTAGTGCTTCAGAACTTGCGAGAGCAGAAGCTATATGCTATGTTCTCCAAGTATGGGTTTTGGCTAGAGTAAGTGGCATTATTGGGGCATGTTGTGTCAGGAGAGGATATTAAGGTAGATCCCAAGAAGATTGAGGCAGTTTAGAGTTGGCCACGCCCTACCTCAGTGACCGAGATCAGGAGTTTCCTAGGGCTAGCAGGTTATTACAGGTGATTCGTACAGGCTTTTCATCTATTGCATCACCTTTGACTAGATTGACCCAGAAGGGTGCCCCATTCCATTGGTCCAACGATTGTGAGGAGAGCTTCCAGAATCTCAAGACGACTTTAACTACGACACCGATTCTTGTATTGCCACCCAGATCAGAGATGTATACAGTATATTGCGACGCTTCACACGTTAGCTTGGGATGTGTATTGATGTAGGAGGGGCGAGTTATTGCCTATGCTTCGCACCAACTAAATATTCATGAGAAATATTATCCTGTGCACGATCTAGATTTGGCCACGATTGTTCATGCCCTTATGATATGGAGGCATTATCTGTATGGGGTGTCATTTGAGATTTACACTGATCATCGTAGCTTACAACATTTGTTCAAGCAGAGGGATCTTAATTTGAGGTAGCCCAGGTGGCTTGAGTTACTGAAGGATTATGACATCACCATTCTTTATCATCTGGGCAAGGCGAATGTGGTCGTGGATGCCTTAAGCAGAAAGGTAGAGAGAATGGGTAGGTTGGCATTCATTCCAGCAGAAGAGAGACCACTAGCTTTGGACATTCAGTTCTTAGCTAACAGACTTCTGAGATTGGACATTTCGGAGCCCAACTGGGTTCTTGTGTGCGTGGTTGCTCAGTTTTCATTATTGGGGAATATACAGGCCCGAAAGTTCGATGATCTACGTATGGAAATTCTCAGAGAGACGGTGCTTCAGGGAGGTTCCAAGGAGGTTTCTATTGGTGAGGATGGTGTATTGCGTCTCCAGGGTCATCAATGTGTTACTAATGTTGATGGTCTGAGAGAGAGGATACTAGAGGAGGCACACAGTTTGCGGTATTCCATTCATCCGAGAGCTACGAAGATGTATCGCGACTTGAGGCAACATTATTGGTAACGGAGGATGAAGAAAGACATAGTGGAGTATGTGGCTAGGTGTTTGAATTTCCAGCAGGTCAAGTATGAACACAAGAGGCCGGGTGGCCTACTTCAGCAGATGCCTATACCAGGTTCGGAAGGAAGGGCAAGTTGAGCTCAAGGTTTATTAGCCCATTTGAGGTGTTGATGCGAGTTGGAGAGGTAGCTTATGAGCTTACCTTGCCCCCCAACTTATCGAGAGTTCATCCGGTTTTTCATGTATCGATGCTTCGGAAGTATCACGCCGACTTTTCCCATGTATTAGACTTTAGTACTAGTCAGCTGGATGAGATTTTGGGTTACGGGGAGGAGCCAATTGTCATTATTGATAGACAGGACCGCCAATTGAGGACCAAGAGGATTTCTATGGTGAGGGTCCAGTGGAGGGTCCAACCAGTCGAGGAGGCGACCTGGGAGTATGAGGAGGACATGCGGAGAAGATATCCATATTTATTCAGCAACTCAGGTACTTTTCTATGTCTGTTCGAGAACGAAAGTTTGTTTAGGAGGTGGAGAATGTAACGACCCGACTGGTCATTTTGCCTTTTTAGAACCCCGTTCCTTTAGACAAAACTTCGTGCGCTTGCTTTAGCTAATTTACGACTTGTGGGAACCGTTGGTTTGGGATATGGAAGAAGTTTGGGTTGAAATATGCTCAGTTGGTTCCTAAGGATTTTTTTAAAAGGCCAAGTTTGACTTTCGTCAACATTTTGAGAAAATGAACCCGGATTCGTGATTTGACGGTCCCGAAGGGTCTGTAGGAAAATATGGGACCTGAGCGTATGCCCGGAATTCAATTTTGAGGTCCCTAGCCCGAGTAATGAATTTTCATTTGAAATTGTTAATCTAAAATATTATGGATTTAAAAAAATTAATTAATGATTTATCACGTTGGTATCAGGTCTGTATGTTGGTTCCGGAGCCTAGTACAAGTCCACTATAATATTGTAGTCTTGTTTGTGAAATTTGGTGAGAAACGGGATTGATTTGATGTGATTCGGACGTCCAGTTGTAAAGATAGGAATTTGGATGTTCTTAAGGATTTCCTGCATTTAGGTGTTGAATCCATGGGTTTAGGTGTTATTATGGCGGTTTGATCGCTCGAGCAAGTTGGTAAATTGTTATTGGACTTGTGTGAGCATTCAGAGTGGGGCTCCGAGAGCTCGGGTGAGTTTCGGGCACGCAAATACGACATCAGAGATCTGGACATAACTTTTAAAAGGGGACTTAGGCCATTTATTTCATTTTATCTCTACACTTGGGCGATTTGGGAGCTTTCAAAGAGGGGATTTCAACATAGCATTGTCAGGTAAGTTATTTCTACTTAATGTAAGTTTAATACTCGAGTTTTGGGTACATTAACACCTAATGATTTTGAGAAATCAAGGGGCTAGAGCTAGAACTAGAGTTCTAATAAAACTTATATTTTTACCATGAAATTTTTTATAAAATGAATTAGAAATTATATATTATTGATCCTTAGGTTATAGAGAACAACTTCCTTTAAAAAATTTCGGAATCCGGGCACGTGGGCAAGAGGTCGGATTTTAAAAAACTTGTGGTAAGGGTTGGGAATTTGCTTAAATGGATAGAATACAATATGGTGAACTTATATTGATTAGTTCCTACTTGTTTAACTAGTTTTGGATCGTTCGGCTCCGAATTGAGGGTTTGGGCTCCTTCTGGGTATTGGAAGTGCGCGTTGGAGCTAGGCGAGTCTCGTTTCTAACCTTGTAAGAGGGAATTGTCCCCATAAGTGTAATAATTGAGTAATTTGCTACTAAATGCGGGGGCTACGTACGCAGTATGTGACGAGAGTCCATGTGTAGCTACTATTATGTTAATTTCAGGGTAGTCTAGGGCTCGTATCATGCTATATTTCTGAATGTCTCTATATTTTCTTGCTAATGTGATCACTTAGGATATGCTAGAGATTTGGAAAAGAATATAAGCGAATGTATACCCTTGTTGGATGTTTGTGTGAATTTACTTAAAAGTAAATGCACATTCATGTGTTTCTTGATATTAATTGACATTTTTGGATCGGGCCGATCGCCTCGGTAGAAATAGATGCATCTATGGTTCGCGCCATTCGACTCTCTAGCAGTGCATAGTTTATTTTCTATTGGATCGGGCCGTCGACCTCAGCATAATGTGCACAGGATATATATATGTGTGAAATCATATTCATGAATTTTTTTGCTAAATACTTGAAATGCATATGGTTAACTGTAAAATTGTTAAGGACATGACTTAGTACCTCTTGCTACACACTGTTGATTATTTGTAACTATCATGCCTAGAAGAACACTTTACAATATTATTTGACCCTAGTAAGTGTCAAGTCGACCTCTCGTCTCTACTTTTTCGAGATTAGACGGGATACTTACTGGGTACATATTTTTTATGTACTCATACTATACTTCTGTACTTAATTGTGCAGGATCTGAGGCAGGTGTATCTGGCTATCAATCTGGTGCGCCCCCCTGATTTATAGTTCGAGACTTCCATGGTGAAGTGCTCCGTTCCTATGTCGTTCAATAGCTTGATGGAGCCTTCCTTTACTTTTGTTGTCTATCCTTTCCCGGACAGTAGGATAGTTTATTTCTTTTTACAATCTACTAGTCGCCCATTACTTGTGACACCAGGTCTTGGCACACACATTAGTAGACTATCACTTTGGGACTTGCATAACTATTTTTGACATATTACTGGTTATTCTTGGTTTGATTTCTACCTAATGAATCGCTTCCCCTATTTTTTTTTTGTAAAAGTAAAAATGAGAATTTAATTATATTTCCACGTTGGCTTGACAGTGGTGTTGGGCGCCATCATGACCAATTACAGAATTGGGTCGTGACACATACGGTCACATGACCGCTTCTGCGGTTCCGCAAGTGCGGCCCCTCTACCGCTCCTACGGTTTTTCTCCAGGCTCCCATTTCAGCTTCTGCGCCTCAACTCCCGCACGTGCGGTCCCGCTTCTGCGGTGAGATGACCGCATGTGCGGTCCCTACACTTCTAGCCCAAAATCGCACCTATGGCTCCGCACCTGCAGCCGAAGCCTCGCAGGTGCGGTTACACCAGAAGACAACTGCTTCACTTTTTCTTCCAATTTCCAAAATTGATCCGTTAACCATCCGGAATCCACGCGAGGCCCCCTGGGACCTCGTCCAATCAAACCAGCACTGTCCCAAGACACATTACGAACTTGCTTGAGGTCTCAAATCATATCAAACAATATAAAATCATAATCGACCTTCAATCCAAGATAAATGAACTTTAGAATTTCAAACTTGTACATTCGATTCCAAAGCCTATCATATCATGCCCGATTGACCTCTAATTTTACACACAAATCACATTTGACATTATGGACCTACTCCAACTTTCGAAATCGGAATTCGACTGCAAAATGTCCCACAGAGCTCCAAACTCACTTCCGATTGTGCTCCAACACCATAATCACTATACGAAGCTACTCCAGACTCGAAATCCCAAACGGACGTTGATAACACTAAAATGCACTTCAACCCAAACTTATGAAATTCTTCCAAAAATACTAACTTCTATAATAGGTGCCAAAACATTTCCGGGTCTTCCAAAACCCGATCCGAACATACGTCCGAGTCCGAAATCATCACACAAACCTGCTGGAACCTTCGAATCCCAAATACGAGGTTGTTTACTCAAAAATTTTATCTTAGTCAATTCTCCCAACTTAAAGCTTACGAAATGAGAATTCTCTTTCTAAATCAACTCTGAATTCCTCGGAATCCAGTTCCGACCATGCGTACAAATCATAATACCTGAAGAGAAGCTGCTCACGGCCTCAAACTACGAAACAACGTGCTAGAGCTCAAAACGACATGTTGGGTCATTACATTCTCTCACACTTAAACATACATTCGTCCTCGAACATGCTAAGAACTGCCTAGAGTTGTCCGAAATCACTATTTAACACCTCGAGCACCTACCCGTGCCACCACAACTCAGGTGGGCACCCTAGCTCGATAAATCTGAAGATATCCTTTTTCACTTAAGCAAATAAGCCTCAGGGCCCAATTCTAACATTCGAAATTCTCTGCTAGGCTTTTTCCAACATACGCTCACCTTATCAACAACTACACGTAGCACCAAAACATGACTGCATACCTTAGCTGAATTCAAACCTTGCACCACTTTACTCACAGGACCACAATAACATTTACTATTTAAATTAGTCAAAATTCCACAAATCTAATGCTCCCATTGCACCTGATGACATACATAAGTCTTGCTTTAACTCTATATCGCCACGATGGAAGAGATATGTAGAAATTCATAACCAACTGTAGAATCAACAAATCTTTGGGTCTATACACCTGACAAGAACCATCAACTCATTCTAAACCAAATAATGGTCTTAGCTCCTTAATATACTTCATATAATCAGATTGCACTGATCCTAAATCCAATGATATCGTCTGACCCAGTACGAAATACTCAGGCAATAAGCCACCCCGGACATGATCAAAAGTCTCATATGATGCCACAATGTGCGAATAGGCTACCAATTTGGATACAAAAGGAAAACGAACTCTGGAAGGGACTACTAAACTCACACAACTAATACGAGTTTTCCTCAGAAAAATAGGAAACAAAACACATAAAAATAGATATAGGGAATTGTGCTCAATATTACGCTATTGCGGCGCGCAACCCGATCCAAACAACATACCCATGGTGGTGTGCCACTCGATCCACGCATAAAATTCACATAAGGAGATACACATCGAGCTAGATTTATCATTATAAAAAAAATACCGAATGTTGGTCACAAGCACGCTAAGTACATAATACCATCCCCGGGGAGACATATAGCGTTATAAGATGCAGACTTAAGCACAACTGAGGTTCGATATACGATCTGAATCTCCATAGCCATTATGCTCGTAAAAAATCACCTCTACGCAGAACCTCAATATATAAGAAATTCACCGAGCTGTCTCACAACTCACACAGCACAATATATCATTACCTGAAATAACTGACGATGAAATAACACCCCGACTACTCTTCAATAAGGAGCACATTATTGAAATGAACACATCTAGCCTGATATAGAGCCTATATTCACATTTCAATCCATCCACATACCTTAAGCTGATTCTGATCGCACTGAACTAGGCTAATAACCTTTCAAAGGTCCATAATCACCCCCTTTTTCTCATAACACACAAGAACAATTATCATAACTGGAGTAATCCTCCACAATCCACAACCCAATAAACCGAATGCCTTCCAAACATCAATTTTTAATTTAACGACATCACTAAAATATTTATACTTGGTTTAACTCTTCAATCAATCAAGTGTCTACATGCCATACTTATACAACCTTCCCGTGGGACACGCTCCCACAACCTTTCGTAATAGACAACAGGTCTGTACATCCAAACTACCTGCCCCACTAACACTAAAAAATGATCAAGAATCCTTAACCAAGATGCAAAGCCTTTTTTCACAAAACACAGATATCAGGTGATGCTGAAGACAATACCAACTTACTTTAAACATCGAAACTCCTTTCCTGCTCATCTGAGTTTGTGGCATCATTGTCAACACCTAACTTCAACCTTGATCCTCACTTTAAATTCCATACCACTCACTGCACCCAACATGCCAATATACGATATAACACGATTTTCATCATAACTCCAGAACCACTAATAGATTAGCACTTCATCATATAAAATCTTTCCACTTAACTCACTTCAAGAGAACCATAGCACCACACATGTGAATTCTCATAACCGTAAAATATGCAAATCTCTAAGTAGTGGTATAAGCCACCATAGCCTTTTCGGGATCCACCTACACATAACATGCCATAATAGTAGAATACTTCTAAATAGCATCAATTATAGTGGCCGATAAGCCTCACATGTACCATCACAAATCATTTGCATAACTTGATCACGCTGAAGGAACTGATCACTACCACCAATGTGCCAATTCAACTATGACTAACCAATCTATCTTCTTCTAATTTATCCTTAATTACCTTAGAAATAATAATAACTCCATTGAACACCTAAAACACTCCATCTGTACTCATCCCGAATGACCTTGGATCACGAGATTATGCTTTCTCGCATCCCACAAACCATTTCATACCTCCCTTGTGCCCACATTCGTATCCTCAACTGGTATGCCCATCCTGATAATCCCTCTACGAATCCGAATTCTTTTCTCATTTTTTCCTCCCAAACGCTACACTGCAAGCCAAAACATCATGGAATATTCTGGGCCTCTCCTCATAAGCTGCTACAATGGCTTGATTCTTAACTATACTTAGAGACTCGAAATCATTAGGCACAACACTTTAACTTTTGAATCCACTAGGACAGTTATTGAGAGCAACCCACTCTGACCTGGTCCCAAATATAGTCAACTCTATAAATCTTCAAGCACATGAATACCCTCTCGATGAAGCACCCGGTCGAATCACTTTCCTTGAAACCCGCATCTATACAAGGCATAAATCCTAAATCCTTTCCTAAGTCTGAACATGAGCCAATAAGGTCAACCATAGCATACCTTTAACAATTCCTTTTATCAAATCACCTCTTATGTTACTCTCCCTTAGCTGAAATAACCCATCAATATGCTAATAACTGGAAATATAATAAATAGACGACCACGCCATCCAACTGTAGGTGGTGGGACTCTCCCACTTAGCTTAAAGCCACAATTACACAACTAAGGAACCCACCAAGATTCTTTCTCTCTTATTGACATAACTTTGCGCAATCAAACTGCCAGATTCCTTGAAATCTTTCTGTCACATCAAATCTCCCACTATATAATAGCCTATATTTCTAATTAAGTCAGTTAACCCAGCCAATGTCCACCTACTATTCTGTCACTCTCCCACTTTGGGAGGACTCACTTCTTTAAGAAACTACTTGACCTCCACCTCTTACACCCGACCTTCTAGAAGTTTAACCACCGCATGACACTTCCCACACGTCATTCCTCATGACTCTTTCGGAAGATCATCTTTCTCAAGCCGTTTATATTAGAAACATCGATTCAATCCTGAACCATTGCACCTCGCTATCTCTGACATCCGCTTGTCAAACACTATTTCACATTATCCTGCCTTAGAGGAAAATCGCTGAAGACCATAACACCGGCAAACTTAACACATTCAATCGAGGACGACGATACCATATCTCAGATGAAAATTCCACCATGCTCGAAATTATTAAATCTCATTACCCTGCAAATCCCAATCTGAACATTCACAGGAAAATTACCTTTCCCTCTGCTGGATACAAAATATCAAATCTCTAAATCATGCACTAAGTAGACCTCCATTTCGGTCAGTCACTACCCCATCACATAGGCAAGAACCTTACCAACACATCCATACTGTGCGATAACCGATCAGGAGCAATCATAGAAATCTTTGAATAGACTCAAAGTTGTCAGAATATTGTTACTGAGCTGAAATGACAAGTTATCCTTTCGCAAGGCAACGACAATAGCCCAATTAATGACACGGGGAAAAATATCTCGCACCACATCTATAGTATCGTTACAGTTCCTCAATTTACGATTTATAAAAATTGCTTCATGTCGTGTTAGATTGAATGTAAAGGAAATGAAGGCATAAGCCTCAAATTAATCAAACCGTACTATAAGGATATAAGGGAAGTGCTCCTACAGTCCTATAGCCTCTCGAAGATAAGTACAAACATCTTCGTACTAATCCGCAAGACTCTACTGGACTTTCTCATGACTCGTGAGACCTAAGTGAGTCAACCTAGTACTCTGATACCTTGTTGTCACGACCCGAATTTCACTAAGGGTCGTGATGACACCGTACACCACTGTCAAGCAAGCCAACCAAAATACTTAATTAAATTCTCATTTTGATAATTTTGAAAACGATAGTTTTCATTCAATTTTACTAGTTAAAGATAATCATTTAAAATAAAATATGAATGTTAAGAAGTTAATACAAGATATAATACAAGATATCCCATAACAATCCGAAAACCCGGTTTCACAAGTAAATGAGCAATTTCTACAAAAATATTATAATACAATAACCGTCACGAATACAATATTGGACAGAAAGCAAATACAGTAATCTGAAAGAGACTCTGCTGGCTGCAGGTCATCTCGAGAAGATTAGATCACCTAAGTCTCCATATAAACCATGCTGCTACGCCCACCAGGTCACTAGTGATGTATGTTCCTGTGCAACAAAAATGCACAGAAAGTGTAGTATTAGTACCAAAACAACGTGTACCCAATGAGTATCCCGTCTAATGTCGAAGAAGTAGAGACGAGAGGTCGACTTCGACACTTAATAGTGGTCCAATAATCATACGTTCGTAATATAATGAATCAAGGATTTATATAAACAGGATTAGAATTCAGTAAAGTGAAACAAGTAACTAATTCTTTCTTTTATGTGAAATTCCTGAAATTTCCTTTTTCGTCATATATATATATATATGAACTTTAATAACTTTAATAAGTTTCAAGGCAAGTAATACAAGCATGCGCAAATCATACCGAGGACGTACGTCCCGATCCAACAATATTTAAACTGTGCACTGCAAGAGAGTCGAATGACGCGAACCATAGATGCATCTATTACCCCCGCTCACGAATAATACATGTGATAGGGTCAAATATAAATAAACAATCACCATGCTCGCGAATTATACATGCGACACAGGTACACATAGAAATACATACTTAAACAGTCAATCAAGACATTCATCGCGAAGACAATTATTCAAGGAGGTGTAAATTTCCCTTTTTACATGTGATGAAAATGAATTCAACACTTTTAGAAAATCATTTGACACTTCGATATGATTTAAGCAATTCAAACTATCACTAGGTTTGCATTTATTAGAATTAACCATGCTTTCGGGTCCTAGACTGCCCAGACATATGCATAATAGTAGCTACGCACAGACTCTCATCTCCTCGTGCTTATGTATCCCCCACACTTAGCAATACATATTCAATTAATTCACCTATGGGGACAATTCCCTCTTACAAGGTTAGAAAGGAGACTCACCTCACTCCGAAGTCCAGTGAGCGGCTTCCAAGCCCTTCTAGTGACTCAAATTGATTCCTCGATGCTAAAAAACTAGCCAAATAACAGACTTGCTCTAACCCCTTGATTTTATCTAATTTCTAGGGTTTAATCGACCTAATACACAAGTATTAAACTAAGGGCGGGTGTAATAAACTTACCTCACAATGCTAGGTGGAAGTCTTCTCTCCAAAGCTCACAAAATCGCCAATGGAAGAGTGAAAAATGGCAAAAATGGACTTAGAACCCGTAATAAATGAGCTCACTGCCCTAGCGATTTCCGCATCTGCGGTCAGGGGGACAGCATTTGCGACAAAAGAGCTGCATATTCAAAAATGGGCCAAGAGCTTTGACCGCATATGCGGTCTCCAGGTCGCGTCTGCGGAGCCACGTATGCGGCTTGGGAGCCTGGCTTCTGCAGTTCCTGACCTGGCTTGACTGAGCCGCTTCTGCGATGCAAGGACCGCATCTGCGGTCTCGTACTTGCGGTCCAAGAACCGCAGGTGTGGTTATGAAAAAAGCAACAGCTTCAGCACCTTGTCAAATTTTGCACTTCACTCGAGCCTCGTCCGATTGACGCTCGCGGCTTCTAGGCCCCGACCGAACATACCAACAAGTCTAAAATCACGAGACGGACCTACTCAAACCTTCGGAACACCCGAAACAATGCTTAATCTAGAAATCACCCCCTAAAACCAAATGAATCAAACTTATGAACTTCAAGTTCTTAATTTTCCTCTAACGGGCCAAAATGCCTTAAACTACTCGAATTGACACCAAATTTTACGAGCAAGTCCTAAATGATATTTTGGTCCTATACCGGGCTTCGGAACCAACATACAAGTCTGATACCCATGAAATCAATCATTACTTAGTTTATTTAAATCCTTAAAACTTCAAATTCACAATTTCTAATAAAAATTCATTACTCGGACTAAGGACCTCAAAATTCGATTTTGGGAGTACGCCCACATCCCATATCTTCCCACACACCCTCCGAGACAGTCAAATCACTAATTCGGGTCCGTTTGCTAAAAATATTGACCAAAGTCAAACTTAGTCTTTTTAGAAAATCCTAAAGAATCAAGTGGGCATATTTCACCCAAAACTCTTCCAAATCCCGAACCAACCGTCCCCGCAAGCCGTAAATTAGCTAAAGCAAGCACGAGAAGTTTTATTTAGGGGAATGGTTTTCTAAAAGGCAAAAAGACCAGGCGAGTCGTTACATTCTCCACCTCTTAAAAAAATGTTCGTTCTCGAACGGACGTAGAAAATTACCTGAGCTACTGAATAAATTGGGATATCTGCTTCGCATGTCGTCCTCGGACTCCCAGGTCACCTCCTTGACTGGTTGGCCCCTCCACTGGACCTTTATCGTAGAAATACTCTTAGATCTCAACTGGCAATCCTGCCTATCAATAATGGCAACTGGCTCATCCTCATAACCCAAGCTCTCATCCAGCTGAATAGTACTGAAGTGTAACACATGGGAAAGGTTGGCATGATACTTCCGAAGCATAGACACATGAAACATTGGATGAACTCCTGATAAGCTGGGGGGTAACACAAGCTCATAGGCAACCTTCCCAACTCTCCTCAACACCTCAGAGGGTCCAATAAACATTAGTCTCAACTTTCCCTTCTTCCAGAACCTCATAATGCCCTTCATTGGCGTGACTTTCAAGAGAACCTTCTCTCTAACAATAAATGATACATCACGTGCCTTCTGATTCGCGTAACTCTTGTGTCTGCACTGAGCTATGCGAAGCCTCTCTGGAATCAACTTCACCTTATCCAAGGCATCCTGTACCAAGTCTTGTCCATACAAGTTAGCCTCACCAGGCTCAAACCACCCGATAGGAGAACGACAACGACGACCATATAAAGCCTCGTATGGAGACATCTCAATGTTGTACTGATAGTTGTCGTTATATGAAAACTCTGCCAAGGGCAAGAATTAATCTCACTGCCCTCCAAAGTCAATCACACATGCTCTAAGAATATCCTCTAAAATTTGAACTATCCGCTCAGACTGCCCGTCGGTCTGAGGATGGAATGCTGTGCTAAGATCTACACGGGTCTCCAACTCATAGTGAACGACTCTCCAAAAATGGGAAGTGAACTGAGGACCTTGGTCTAATATGATGGAAATAGTCACACCGTGCAACCGGACTATCTCCCGAATGTAAATCTGAGCGCACCTCTTTGCTGTATAAGTAGTCGCCATTGAAATGAAGTGAGCCAACTTGGTCAGCCTATCAATAATGACCCATACTGAATCGAACTTCCGCAAAGTCCGTGGCAACCCAACTACAAAATCTATGGTCATACGCTCCCACTTCCACTTCGGGATAGGCATATGCTGAAGTAGGCCACTCAGCCTCTAGTGTTCATACTTGACCTGCACGAAATTCAAACACTTAGCCACATACTCCATTATGTCTTTCCTCCTTCTCCGCTACCAATGAATGCTGCCTCATCTAGAATCCTCTCCCTCAGACCATCAACATTAGGAGCACATAGATGACCTTGGAGTCACAAAACACCATCCTCGCCAATAGAAACCTCCTTGGAACCTCCCTTAAGTACTGTCTCTCTTAGAACCGCCAAATGGTGATCATCAAAATTTTGGGCCTTGATATGCCCCAATAATTAAGACTGAGCAACTACACACGCAAGAACTCGACTGGGCTCTGAAATGTCCAACCTCACAAGCCTATTAGCCAAGGACTAAATATCCAAAGCTAGTGGCCTCTCTACTGCTGGAATGAATGCCAAGCTACCCATACTTTTCGCCTTTATTCTCAAGGCATCCGCGACCATATTTGCCTTGCCCAGATGATAAATAATGGAGATGTCATAATCCTTTAGTATCTTAACCCACCTGCGCTGCCTCAAATTAAGATCCCTCTGCTTGAATAAATGTTGTAAGCTGCGGTGATCGGTATAAACCTCACATGACACCCCATACAGATAATGCCTCAATATCTTCAGAGCATGAACAATTGCGGCCAACTCTAGATCGTGCACAGTGTAATTCTTCTCATGAACCTTGAGCTGATGCGAAGCATATGCAATAACTCGCCCCTCCTGCATTAATACACATCCCAAGCCAACATATGAAGAATCGCAGCACACCGTATATATCCCCGAGCCGAAAGAAAATACAAGAACTCGTGCCGTAGTCAAAGCTGTCTTGAGCTTCTGCAAGCTCTCCTCACAATCGTCGAACCAACGAAAAAGGGTACCCTTCTGGGTCAATCTACGCGAACTACAGGAACTAAATCAATCATCGAAGACTCTGCAGTGATGTTCCGAACAGAAACCAGATAAGACAAACTCCCCTTCTCGACTATATGCCGAGCCTTTAGGAAAGAAATAACCCAACTAGGCGTATCGACTGTGGAACCCTTCCACTCCAATCTCGGCTACCCTGGCATCACTAGTGAAACAGTCTTGGCATGGCAATCTAGGACGACGTGATATGGAGATAACTAATCCATGCCAAGGATCACCTCAAAATCGATCATATCAAGCAATAGGATATCTGGTCTAGTCTCAAAACCACAGAACGTGACCACACAACACCGATAGATATGATCCACAACCACAGAATCACCCACAATAGTGGACACATGAATAGGAGTGCCTAAAGGCACAGGAGAAATAACCAGGAAATGAGGAAACATAAATGATGCATATGAATAAGTAGACCCAGGGTCAAATAATACCGAAGCATCTCTACCACCGATAGAAATAATGCCTGTGATGACGGCGTCTGAGGCCAATGCATCCGGCCTAGCCGAAAGAGCATAGAATCTAGCTGGAGCATCGACTAGCTGGCCCCTACCTGACTGAGCAGTAACTGGCTAACCTCTCCCTGCCTGGCCTCCACCTCTAGGATGGCCCCTACCAGCATGCCCTCCACCTCTAGGTGGCTGGGTAGCTACTGCTGAAACCATGGGCTGCTAACCCTATTGTACTGCCTTGCCCCGAAGCCTGGGTCAAGTCCTCTTCAGGTGACCTGGATCTCCACACTCGTAGCACACTCTCGGTACCATATCCTGTTGCCTTAGAGTTTGAGCCTGTTGACCTGAGTACCTACTAGAAGAACCCTGAATGGCTGGTGGGTAATAGGAACACTCTGGCAAAACACTGAAGTGAGCACTAGAAGAATCCTAATAACCAAAATACCCAACAGTGGAACACTAAATAGCTTGTGGGTGGTAAAAACTCTCCGGCATCGCACTGAAATAAGGTCCCACTAGAGCACCTTGGGGGGGGGGTGGTTCTGAATATAAGGGTCTACTGGGCTGGCCCCTTCCGTAGTGACCTCTACCCCTAGTTGGGGCACCTCTGAACTCTCCTGAAAACTGGGCCCTCTTGTCCTGCTGAATATGCTCTCTACCTCTTAATCCTGCGAGCAATATTTACTAATAGTTGATACTCAGTACCCATCTCCACCTCTCGGACCATGCTAGCTCTAATACCGGGATGTAACCCCGCAACAAATCTCTGCACTTTTTCTGCATCTGTGGGAAGTATCATGAGTGCATGGCAAGTCAACTCAGAAAACCTCGCCTCATAATCGGTCACAGATATCTTACCCTGCTCAAGATGCTCAAACTGGTATCGTACCTCTTCCCTCTCAGAGGGTGGAATATACCTATCCAAGAATAACTGGGTGAACTGGACCTAGGTGAGGGGAGGAGAACCTACTGGCCTGCCAATATCCT
Organism: Nicotiana glauca; assembly: GCA_026770625.1. Classification (NCBI taxonomy): domain Eukaryota; kingdom Viridiplantae; phylum Streptophyta; class Magnoliopsida; order Solanales; family Solanaceae; genus Nicotiana; species Nicotiana glauca. Next base: position 25,564 of record MU676683.1, on the reverse strand, counting down.
CATATTGTATAGTTTGTCCCTACACCTATCGATAAAGTCTTGGGAATCCTCATGTCGCTCACCCTCGAAGATAGGAGGGTGAAGCCTAGTCCACCTATCCATTATTTTTTGCAGATCACCGTCTGTAGTTGGTCTGAGGTGGGGCTCCACTGCAGTAACTGGCTGGGCCCCATCTTTGGCCAGTGCACCCAGAGTCTGATACACTGCAGCTGCATGTTCAGGAGCCTGAGCAGTAGGGGTCTGTGCTCCCCCTCCTACCTGTGAGGTAGCTGGGTCTGCTGGAAATAAACCAGCCTAAGTCATAGAATCTATGAACCGAAGCAAACGACCTATAACCTCCTGAAATCCCAGTGCTGTCATAAAGTCTGGGAGGGTAGGCTCAGCTGCAGGCACCTCGCCCTGCTCCTCGATAATAGGATCTTCCGCAAGATATGCTGGTGGTACTACGGGAATAACTCTAGGACCCCTTGTCCCCTACCACGGGTCGGTGACTTCCCCCGGCCTCGAGTAATGGAGGAGCAGCTCCACCCGGGTATGGAACATCAACCATGCGTGTCCTCACCATCTATGAGAGAATAGAAAAGGGAAATTTAGTACACCAACCACTGCACAATAGGAATGAATAAATAGTAGTTCTTCCTAATACCCCAAAGCCTCTCAAAGATAATTACAGACGTCTCTGTACTATTCTACAAGACTCTATTAGGTTTGCCCATGACTTGTGAGACCTACGTGAACCTAGTGATCTGATACTATATTGTCACGATCCAATTCCATAATAGGTCATAATGGCGCCCAACGCCATTGCTGGGCAAGCCCACGCAGAAAATACTAACTAAACTTTCAGTCACCTTTACCCCAAAATAGTTGAAATAATTCTTTAAGTGGAAATAAATTAGAAACGATGAATAAAATCATGATAATCATACAACCCTAAAATAATACAGTCTACTAATGTGTGTGCCAAGACTAGGTGTCACAAGCAGTGGACAACTAGTAGATTATACAAAATAATGACACTATCCTACTGTCCGAAATGGAATAGACAGAAAAAATACATAAGAAAGACTTCTTTAGAATGATGAACGATATGGAAGGGAAGCATCTCACTGTTGAAGTCTCGAGTTTGCTGAGAGATGCGCACCAGACTGATAGCCAAATACACCTACCTCAGACCCTGTATAATTAAGTACAGAAGTGTAGTATGAGTACATAAACAATATGTACCCAGTAAGTATCCCGTCTAATCATGAAGAAGTAAAGACGAGAGGTCGACTTGATACTCACTAGGGTCAAATAATGTGAGAAGAATTTATAATAAGCATGGATAGTACAAGTTGTTAGCATTTAATAATCATGGAATAACAATTCTTTCCCAAGTATTATAATGGATATTCACCTATATATCAAGAAGATATTGAATTTAGTCCTCAAAGAAATGCTAAGCAAAACATGCGCAAGTAACACCGTGGGATGTACGACCCGATCCAATATAAAAATAAATGGTGCACTGATGAGGGTCGAACGGCTCAAACCATAGATGCAGGTTCTCTTCCCCTCACTTGGGGCCAGTTCACTCACTTATTCCTAGATTGATACATCCCACCCTCTAAGAGGGAAGAGCTGCGGTATCAGTTTGAGCACCTAGAGTAGGGTCAGATTTTAGTGACCGATTATGAGGCGAGATTCTCTCAGTTGTCTCGCCATGCATTTATGATACTTCCCACAGAGGTAGAGAGAGTATGGATGTTTGTTGCAGGGTTACATCCCACCATCCGGTCTCGTATAGCTCGAGATGTGGAGATGGGTATAGGGTACCAGCTAGTGGTTGAGATTGCACGCATGATTGAGGGTTATCGTCTGGGGGGTAGAGAGCATATACAGCAAGATAAGAGGGATAGGTTCTTCGGAGATTTTAGAGGTGCCCCAGCTAGGGGTAGAGGTCAGTTTGGTAGGGGTCAGTCCAGCAGGCCCCCAGTTGCAGCACCACCACCTACTCGGGGTGCTCCCATGCGCTCTTATTTTAGCACTATGCCAGAGCGTTTTTATCGCCCGACAGCTATTCAGGGCTCCTCTAGTGGGTATTCAAGTACTCCAGATTCTTCCAGTCCTCATTTTAGTGCTATAAAGGAGAGTTCATACCTTCCACCGGCTATTCAGGCTTCTTCCAATGGATCTTCAGGTTATCAGAGTCAGCTCTCCGGGAGGCAGGTCACCGCACCGTAGAGTTGCTTTGATTGTGGGGATCCTGGACATATGAGGAGGCATTTCCCAAGACTTCGGGGAAAGTCCGTGCAGCAAAGTCAGCAGGCCATGATTCCAGCACCAGCTGCCCAGCCACCTCGAGGTGGAGGGCAGACAGGTAAAGGTCGTCCTAAGGGTAGAGGCCAGACAGGGAGAGGCCAGCCAGCTGCTACTCAGTCAGGTGGAGGCCAGACAACCGACACTCCAGCTAGATTTTATGCTCTTCCAGCCAGGCTAGATGCATTGGCCTCAGATGCCATCATCACAAGTATTATTGCCTTCCAGTACAGGGATGTATACGGTATATTGCGATGCTTCAGGCATTGGTTTAGGATGTGTGTTGATGCAGGAGGGGCGAGTTATTGCATATGTTTCGCGTCAACTAAAGATTCATGAGAATAATTATCCTGTGTACGATCTGGAGTTGGCAGCGATTGTTCAGGCTCTTAAGATATAGATGCATTATTTGTATGGGGTTCCTTGTTGGGTATATACCGATCACCACATCTTACAACATCTGTTCAAGCAGAGGGACCTTAATTTGAGGTAGCACAAGTGGCTTGAGTTACTAAAGGATTATGACATTACCATTCTTTATCATCTGTCATGCCCCAACCTTGGGAGGCGCGACCGCCGCTCAACCGAGTAAACCCGACTGAGCAAGCCTGGCAGGTTTCACACATACTACCCAACCCAACTCATAATTAAATAAGGGATAGACTCCATTAATCGAATTCTATCAATATATAATTGACGATTTCCATTTCAGTTTCATTAGCAACATCATTTCGCCACTTTAAGGATATTACAAGTTATATACATCATTGCCAAACATCAATATTTCTATTTTTAATTTCCAATACCTGACACTACCCAGAACCTGTCTACGGAGCCTCTAAATATAACTGAAGAATAATACAGAAATGCCGGCAACAAGGCTCCTACTATACCTTACACAAATAAAAAAATAAGACTCCAGGAAGAACAACGGCATAAGCCACGTGTCGACGCCCCCTTTTTCCCCAAGGCGAAATCGGGTTTACGAGATTATGGACAAAATAACTCTTATTCCCTTTTGAGGAACCAGGTTATGGAATTTTAAGAGTCGCCACCTAATGATTATAGTGCATTAGGACACTTTTAAAGAAAAGGAGAAGGATTTGAAAGAAAACCAGAGTTCGAGTAAGGGCTTGAGATTATCTCGAGGGGAAGGTGTTAGGCACCCCTCAAGATCCACTAGTGGGGTTCCCGTCCATGCTTAGTTGTGACTTTAAGAAGAGTAGGAGTAAACAAATAATGTGTGCACATAGGGAATACAAATAAGTTAAAAATTTTGAAAGAAAAGAGAGAAAAGGACATAAGTGGATTTGGAAAGAAAACGTAAAACTTCTAAAAAAACATCATACCATATGAATAAAGGGAGAGGGTCCTAGGTTTAAATATAATATGGATCACGTTTGTGCAATATCCAGAAAGTCATTTCCGCACGAGATATTAGCGCACCATTATCATTATCTCCATATTCTACCATTCCCACCCATTAAGGTATTTAAGCGCGATTGGTTTCGTTTACTTATTGCATTCTAGTACCTGTCCCAACCTATTAGTCCCGGGGTATTTAGGACTTCTAATACAAAACACATAACAAGTAGAGGGGATTAACAAACAAACATGCAAGGCTCACAGAAAACCCCGTGAATCATCTAGCACTTAGTTTAGCATGTATTGCACATACTGATTTGGTCTTTAAAATTAAACGGCTGACAGACTAATTTAACACATGGATTTGGATAAAAAATGTGCATTAGGCAACCCGAATCCAATTGTTAGAACTGATGTATTTTAAATGGGTTATTGATTAAGAACCTAATGCAGGAGAGTTTAAACAGCAGATTGAAAATTACACAAGTTTAGAGATGGCTTTGAAAATCAGCAGAATTGTTTAAGTGAAATACAGTAGAGTTGTAAAGGAGAGTTCCGAAAATGAAAAGACTTTGAAAGTAAGAACGAGTTAAAGACTGTTTTGAAATAGTAGCTTCATGAGATGAATAAAAAT
>MU676683.1:8925-20143 GCA_026770625.1 Nicotiana glauca | reverse complement strand
AGTAGGGCAGATAGAATCCTATAGTTTAGCCTTGGCTTTCAGCCGGCTAAACCCAAGCAACAGAACAAGTAGCAGAGAAGAGTAAAGAAGAGCAGAAAGAGTTTAGTCAGTGTGAACTTGTAATTGTTCTCGTGTGTGTGAAGTAAGAGGGGTGGGGTTTTATAGTTTTGAAAACATATGGTAAGTAAGACAAAAATATAATTCAATACCAATCAGAATCAATCAGGGGAAAGGACTTCCTTTAATTAAGGAGTCGAACTAAAGTAATAAAAGAGTAGAGTTTAGTTAAGGAAAGCAGACCAGGAACACATTGGGTAGTACAGGGTAAATACATGGGGAATTTAAAATACTCGGTTTAGGTAAATAAGGTAAGAGTAAAATCAATTGATCACATAGTTAATCAAGGAGTTATGTATTCGAACTCAGTATTGAATTCAGTCAGAAAATAGGTCCAAATCAGTCAAAGAAAGAATCAAAATAGATTCACAGGAAATCAACCCCCCTAAAATTAAGGTTATTTTGAAAGGGGAAGTCTGACTATAAAGAGATTCACAAACTTAAACATGCGAGGCTAAATTAAACTGAGTAGTCATGTAATCAAAGAGCAGAAGAATTAAAAGTTCTCGTAGAGCTTAGCAAGAAATCAGAAGCACGAAAGGCGTTTAGACAGTTAGGGTTTTGAAATTAGAGAAGCAGCAGACAATCACACACAAAACTCGGAAAACCCCCAAAATCTAGGGTTTTCATCACATTTCGAATGTAAAGAAGATAGCATAGGCGAAGATGAACTCAGAAAGAACATAAACATTCGTGAAAATCATAATGAAAGCAAAGAACACAGTAAAGAAGCTACTCAGAAACCCTAGAAACAACATGGTAAGAAAAATACATAGAAATCCTAGTAGAAATACTTAGGAACTACAGTAAAAGTAAAAGAAATCACAGTAGAGCAAATAAAACAGAAAATCGGAGAAACCCTAAGTTTTAAGAAGATGAACAGTTCAAAAATAAAATCGACAAAAATATGTAAAACACTTTGCAATCTTAGAAAATAACATAGGTCTGAAGCAGATCTTAAAGAGAAACAAAGATGAAGAACCTCGAAACTTAGGGTTTCATAGAAAACCTAGAAAAACGAGAAAGGCCTGGAACGGGCTGGCCCTGAGTCGAAAGTGGACTCACAGGCCTAGGACTCGCCGGAGATGAGTCGGAAATGGCCATAGAACTTGAATCGGAGAGCTTCTGAGTCGGGGGCTTCAAGGTCAGACCTTGAATCTTCATGCAAAAGGAGGATAAGGGTGACTGGGGGTAGATATAGATTACACAAGGCCTGAGAGGCCATGATTTTTGGTGGAATAAGGTCGGCGACCGGCGGAGAGGGATAGGGTTTCACAGGGGCTTGGGAGCGTTTGGGAGACGAAGGGGATACAAGGGCGGTTGTTGAAGAGAAATGATTAGGGTTAGGGGGGCTATTGGATTAAAAAAGGAAGGGGTTAATGTGGACTGTTGATCTAAATGATCAACGATCGAGATTAACGGGTGCGTGGGTCGGTTTTTTTTTTAAATTGGGTAGTGTAATTGGGGGTTAGATTGGGGCTGGAATTGGGCTAAAAATTGAAATTAAAAAAGGCTACAATTTAGATAGCCAATTTTTTTTATAAAATAGTAAATTACGTTCAAAAATCAAATTAAAATATTGAGTTAATAAGTAATGCATATGTACTAATTTAAAAATACTAGGAATGATTTTTTGATTACAAATGCTATTAAATCGAGAAATAGGCTAAAATTGCAATTTCATGCAGTTTTAATTTAAAAATACCAAACGGACTTGTAAAAATCATGTAAAAATCATGTAAATTATATTTGTTGTATAAATGTGAGAATAAAATAAATTATTCACCAAAATGACAAGTTTTGGGAATAATTATTGGATTTTATAGTGCAAAATAGGCCATAAATTGGTTTTAAAAATCCTTGAAAAATGTGGAAAAATACCAAATCTTTGTGGATGTTTATACATGCATATACATGCTAATTTGAAAGTATTTTGAGTATAAAAATACATAGGGAAAAATTGGGTATCAACACCACGCAGGGCCCCGGGAGGAAAGGGGCTCACCCATACAGCTGACAGAAAGTAGACAAGGTGCTACTGCCGGTGGACTGGAGTGCCTGCTATAGATCCACCTACAATCATAACACAAATGTAGCACCCCCGAAAAAAGGGACGTCAGTACATTTGAATTGTACTGGTATGTATAGTGACACCGTTTTACTAGAAAGAACTATCAAACAGATACATGCAAATAATATGGGCAAATCAAAGAAGCAATTCATTTTCACCACTTTTCTCATTACCACTGCCATCTCGAGCGGAGTCCGTTCATGACCCGACCGACTAGGTCACCTCATTGGAGGCATTAATTTCAATCAATATCTCATTTCCCTTATCTGGAATTCAATATCAGCACATTACCACCATGTGTGCGACATGGTGTTCGATTACAACCGATCGGCTAGGTCACCTCATTGGAGGCATTACTCCAGCCTCATTAGTCAACACCTTCAAATATTTATTCCACACATATCATAACAATTCATGGGCACTCATGGCCACCATCATCACATTGTTTTCCCTTTCTAATATTCGTTTTACAAGTTGTGATCATAGACACATATATCAAAGATAATTCAAGTTGCAATCATAGCTAGTGAGCACATAGCTAGCATGAATAATTCTTTGTTTCAATGTTGGCTTATAGCCCAAGTATTTCAACACATAACTGTTCTTTTCATCATTATCTAATTATCATGATTGGTACATTATTCACATTGAGGCACATCCTTCACGAATATGTATAGATATATGCAAATCAATTAATACATAGTAACAATCAATATACTAGCCAATTCAACTCTTACCATACTTTCGTAAATGACAACGGAGCTCAATTTCTAATAAAAAGGGGGCTTTAGCCATACATACCTCAATAAAGCTTTTCCTTACTCTTTTACAATTTTCGGAACTCTTAGCACTTCGATCTATTGAGTAAGAATTACAAATTAAATCAAGAATTAGAGATGAGATTGAGACTCTAGCTTGGTTCAAGCATATTGACAAACCCTAGAGGTGCAATTTATACCATTTTGTATCCCTCTTTAATTCACCATCTCCCACTACTCTAAGGTTTGATATGCATGCAAGGAATCCATTGTTATACCCATGAATAACCTCACTAGTGACCCCTTATATCTGAGAATAAAACAAATAAGAGTTGGGGTGATGAAGTCTTACCTCTTGAGATGAAGGTCTAGGGGTCTTCACTTGATTTTCTTCAAGGATTTAGCCATATCTTATGGAGTAATTTGATGGGGAGACTTTCCCTCTCTAAAAACCCTCTATCTCCCTCTAGAAAATGCTCAGAAGAATGCTTAAAATGAGCTATATCACCGGACATATCGATATGGAGGTCGGGTTAAAAATTAGAAAATTGGAGCCCCGAGTCAAATATGCGATCGCAGAGTAAACATGCAGTCTGCAAAATGCTCCCTAAAAACTAAACATTGTGACTCAGTCTGCGGTAAGAATGCGGTCTGTATTCATGTTCTGCGGTCGCAAAGTGCACCGCAGAACTGACACTCAAAAAATTCAAAGAAGAATATGCGACGACTAGACGGTCCGTATTTTGATTATACGACCACATTTTTGACCGCATAGATGACTTCAATTTTAACCAATATTCTGTCTCACTCTGTGGCAGTTATGCGCTCCGCATTTCTATTATGCAACCGCATTCTGGACCGTATTTCTTGCATTTTTCTAGAAACTTATTCTTGACTTTTTAATGCATTATTCAATCGAAAAAGGTCCGTGCCGCGGGGACACATGCTCCTAACTTGGCACCACGGAATCCGAGTTTTTGAGTAGGGATTTCACGGGGCCTTACATCATCTGGGCAAGGCAAATGTGGTCGCGGATGCCTTGAGTAGAAAGGCGGAGAGTACGGGTAGCCTAGCATTCATTACAATAGAGGAGAGGCCACTAGCCTTGGACATTCAATCCTTGGCTAACAGACTTGTGAGGTTGGACATTTTGGAGCTCGGACGAGTTCTAGCATGTGTGGTTGCTCAGTGTTCTTTATTGGGGCAGATTAAGGCTCGAAAGTGCGATGATCCACACTTGGAGGTTCTCAGAGAGACGGTACTTCAGGGAGGTGCCAAGGAGATTTTTATTGGCGAGGATTGTGTATTGCGGCTTCAGAGTCGCGTATGTGTTCCTAATGTTGATGGTCTGAGGAGGAGGATTTTAGAAAAGGCACACAGTTTGCGGTATTTTGTCCACCCGGGAGTTACGAAGATGTATCATGACTTGAGACAACATTAGTGGTGGCGGGGGATGAAGAAAGACATAGTGAAGTATGTAACCAAGTGTTTGAATTTCTAGCGCATCAAGTATGAACATCAAAGGCCGTGTGGCCTACTTCAGCGAATGCCTATTCCGGAGTGAAAGTGGGAGCGCATCACCATGCATTTCGTAGTGGGGTTGTGCTGACTTTGCAGAAGGTTGATTCAGTGTGGGTCATTGTGGATAGGTTGACCAAGTGAGCTCACTTCATTCTAGTGGCGACTACTTATACATCGGAGAGATAAGATCAGATTTATATTTGGGAGATAGTCCGATTGCATGGTGTGCCGGACAAGATCATACAGAGGCCTTCAGTTCACTTCCCATTTCAGGAGAGTTGTTTAGAGTGAGTTCGGGACTCGTGTAGAGCTTAGCACAACATTTCATCCTCAGACTGACGGATAGTCGAAGTGGATAGTTCAGATCTTGGAGGATATGCTTAGAGTATGTGTGATTGACTTTGGAGGGCATTGGGATCACTTCTTTCCCTTAGTGGAGTTTGCGTACAATAACAGCCACCAGTCCAACATCGAGATGGTCTCGTATGAGGCTTTATATGGTCAACATTGTCGTTCTCCTATCGGGTGGTTTTATCCTGGCGAGGCTAAGTTACTTGGTACAAATTTGGTATAGGATGCCTTGGATAAGTTAAAGTTGATTTAGGAGAGGCTCCGCACAGCTCAGTCTAGACAGAAGAGTTACGCGGATCAGAAGGCGCGTGATGTATCATTAATGATTGGCGAGAAGGTTCACTTGAATGTTTCGTTATGAAGGGCATTACGAGGTTCAGGAAGAAGGGCAAGTTGAGCCGAAGGTTTATTGGCCCCTATGAAGTGTTGAGATGAGTTAGGGATGTTGCTTATAAGCTTGCTTTACCCCCCCCCCCCCAGTCTATCGGGAGTTCATCCAGTTTTCCATGTTTCGATGCTTCGTAAGTACCATGCCGACCTATCATATGTGTTGGACTTCAGTACTATCTAGTTAGATCAGAGTTTGGGATGTGAGGAGGATCCAGTTGTTATTATTAAGAGGCAGGATCTCCAGTTGAGGTCCAAAAGGATTTCTACGGTGAGAGTTTAGTGGAGGGGCCAACTGGTTGAGGAGGCGACCTGGGAATCCGAGGAGGACATACAGAACATATATCCCCACTTATTCAATAGTCCATGTACTTTTCTATGTCCATTCGAGGACAAACGTTTGTTGAAGAGGTGGAGAATGTAACGACCCGACTTGTCGTTTTGCGTTTTAGAACCCTGTTCCTCTAAATAAAGCATCCCGTACTTGCTTTAGCTAATTTACGACTTGTGGGGTTGATTGGTTCGGGAGTTGGAAGAGTTTTGTGTAAAAATTTATCCATTTGCTTTTTTAAGTTTTTCTTAAAAGACCAAGTTTGTTTTCGGTCAACATTTTGGGAAAACGGGCCCGGATTCGTATTTGACAATTTCGGAGGGTCCGTGGGAAAATATGGGACCTGGGCATATGACCAGAATCTGATTCAGAGGTCCCTAGCCCGAGTAATGATTTTTATCTAAAATTGTTTAATTAAAGTTTTAAGGAAATAAATAAACTAAGTAATCATTGATTCCATAGGTATCGGGCTCAGATTTTTGTTCCAAAGCTTGGTACAGGTCCAAAATGTCGTTTAAGACTTGCCCGTAAAGTTTGGTCTCTATCCGAGTAGTCTAAGGGCGTTTTGACCAGTTAGAGGAGAATTAAGGCCTTGAAGTTCAATAGTTTGATTCATTTGGTTTTAGGGGGTGATTCCAAGATTTTACGTTGTTTTGGGTGTTTTGAGGGTTCGTAGGTCCGCCTCATGATTTTTGACTTGTCGGTATGTTCGGGTGGGGCTCGGGAGCCCCGAGCGTCAAACGAGCGAGGTTCGAGCGAAGTGAGAAAGTTGAGTAATAGCTGAAGCATTGCTGGTTCTGGCATAACCGCATCTGCGGTTCTTGGACCGCCGAAGCGGTACCGCAGATGCGGCCAAACTATCGCAGAAGCGGCCAGGGGTTAGGATCAGGGAAACCGTAGAAGCGGTTCCGCTTAAGCAGTACCTAGACCGCAGAAGCGGTGCAGCCATATTTGGCCAGAAGCGCAGAAGCGAGCCCACCACCGTAGAAGCGGTCCTAGAACCGCAGAAGCGAAAATCGTTGGGCAGTGTGTTCATTCAATTCGAACTCAAAGGCCATTTATTTCAATTCTACACCATACTCAGGCGATTTGGGGGCTTCTAAAGAGATTATTTCAATATAGCATTTCAAGATAAGTTACTTCCATCCATTATTAGTGTAAATACAAGTGTAATAAGTTGATTAAACACTAAAAATTAGGTAAAATCAAAGGGGTTAGAGCTAGACCTAGGGTTTTAATAAAACTAAGAATCATGAAGTTTGTTATGAAATGGACTAGAAATCGTATAATACTGATCCTTAGGTTGTAGAGAACAATATCCTTCGAAAAATCTCGGAATTCGGGCATGTGGGCCCAGGTTTAAAATTTAGGAAATTCATGTAAATGGTTAGGGAATTGCTTAAATAGCTTGGAATTGATCTTGTGAGCCTATATTATTAGTTCTTACTCCGTTTAACTAGTTCGGGATTGTTCGGCTTCAAAGTAAGGGATTGGACTCATTATTGGTAATTAAAGGTGCACTTTGGAGCGAGGTGAGTCTTCTTTCTAACCTTATAAGAGGGAATTGTCCTCATAGGTGTAATAACTGAATAATTGTTTCTAAATGCGAGGGCTACGTACGTACTAGGTGATGAAAGTCAGTGCGTAGCTACTATAATATTCATTGTTTGTGTTAGTTTAGGAGCCACATCATGCCTATTTTGGGAGTATTTGTTATTTAAATTGCCACTATGATCATTCATGATATACTATAGACTTAAAGGAAATATGAAGTGAACATATGGACTTGTTAAGCCTTGGTAAGAGCTTCCTTGTATATGTATGAGCCTTCGTGTACATTCTTGATGTTTTCCTGATATTTATGGATCGGGCCAATCGCCTCAGTGAGAATAGATGCATCTATGGTTCGTGTCGTTCAGCCCTCGACAGTGCACATCTTATTTTTGTTGGAGCGGGCCGTCGACCTCAGCGTGATATATATGTTGATACCTGAACACGACATGCCTAATTGCTTAGAAATTGAAAATGTAAATGGAAACTGAATTAAGGTGAAGAACATGATTATTGCTCTTTATTATAACCCGTTGAATATTGGTGACTTCCATGCTTAGAATAACACAATTATATTATATTATCTTGACCCTAGTAGATATCAAGTCGATCTCCCGTCTCTACTTCTTCGAGATTGGACGAGATACGTACTAGGTACATATTGTTTATGTACTCATACTACACTTATGTACTTAAATGTACAGAATTTGAGGCAGGTGGATCTGGTTATCATTCAGGTGCGCATCCGTGAGAGGACTTGGGACTTCTACGGTGAGCTGCTTTCCCTCCATGTACACCCGCAGCCGAAGAAGTCTTCCTTTTGTATTTCTGTTTTCTGTCTATTTGGATTCAGACAGTAGGATAGTATGATATTCTTTTGGATGTATATTCTATTGGTTTCCCGTAGCTTGTGATACCAGGTTCTGGCACACACTTTGGTAGACGATTATTTTGGGGTCGTGTAATTATATTATTTATAGTATTTCGCTCTTCTGGTTTAAATCTTATGTTAATTATTTATTCCACGTATTTCTAATTAGAAGTAACATAAGAATTTTAGTAATATTTCCGTAATGGCTTGCCTGACAAAGGTATCAGGCGCCCTGATGACCTATTGTGGAAATGGGTTGTGATATTTATTTCAACAAAAAGAGTATTTTTCATGATGTAGAATATTTTTTTTCATTTCAACAAAATGAGTATTTTCTTTTCATGATGTAGAAAAAGGATTTTCTCTTATTTCAATAAAATGAGTACGTTATTTTCATGTTGTAGAAAGAGTTCTTTCTTTTTCAACCAAAAAAGATTATTTTCTTTTAAGTTATTGAGCACAAATTTTAACATTTTTGCGTAAAAATAAAGCATCACATTAGTTCCTTCAGGGTTTGTGTGAATTTTTATAGGAATACTTAAATTTTTTAAGAAAATAGAGTTGTGAAAACGTTGGGTATTTAGAGGAGGGAGGTAGGAGCAAGGAAACATGTGCACTTCAGGAAGAGGTTGATAAGAATAGCATAAAAAAATATTTTCCTAAAATTTTTTTTTACTCTCTCACCAAACACTAGAAAATACTTCTGGAAAATTTTTTCTACTGACCACCAAACAATAAAAAAATAAGTGATAAAAGCACTCATTTTGTATGAAAATATTTTCCGTGGAAAACATTTTCCTTCGTACCAAACACACCGTCACGCCCAAAAGACACTAAGGGTCATGGCGGCGCCGGACACCGCTGTCAGACAAGCCAACTAAAAATACTTAATTAAATCCTAATTTTAGTGTTTATTGAAATCATTTTCCTTATACATTTAAATAATAAATAATGAAATTTACGGAAATAATCATGGAGTCTTTAACAAACTTAATATTGAATAATCCAAAAAATCATCCCAGAACCCGGTATCATATGTGCATGAGCTATTTCAAGGAAGAAATACAATACAACAACCGAATAAAGTATAACAAATGTCCGGAATACAATTGGACAGAAAATAAATAAAATCGTGAGAGAGACTATACTAGTTGTGGGTCATCTCGAAGAAATACAGCTCACCTAGTCCCCGTGTCAACCATGTTGCTACGCCCACTAGGCCACTAGAAGTGCATATGCCTGTGCAACAAAAATTCATAGAAGTGTAGCATGAGTACGAAAGCAACGTGTACCCAATGAGTGTCCCGTCTAGTCTCGAAGAAGTAGAGACGAAAGATCGACTTCGACATTTACTAGTGGTCCAATAATGATAGATTATTAATGCGAATAGTCATCGATTTATTAAAAATGACAGTAATTTCGAGTAAGTCATGAAAAGGTGAAAATTCCTTTTTATATTAGAGGTCTCTGGGTTCATAACCCATTTGTTTCCAATTATCTCAAGTCAGGTAGAGCAAATATCAATCTCAAATAATCTCAAAGCAAGCAATATAAGCGTGAACAAATCATGCCGAGGAGTACGGCCCGATCCAACAGAAAATAAACTATGTACTACCGAGGATCGAATGACGCGAACCATAGATTCATCTATTAACCCCGCTCGCAAATCATACATGTGACGCAGTCAAATATAAATAAACACAACATTAGTCAATCAAGAATTCATCAGGGAACAATTATCCAAAGAAAATCCAATTATCTTTTAACAATTAGAGGAATTGAAGTTTAATCGTTTTAGAAATTCATTTACTAATTCGACGTGATTTAAGCAATTCAAACTGTCAATAAGATTATAAATATTCCGAGTATAGCATGCTTTTGGGTCCTAGACTACCCAGACTTAAACATAATAGTAGTTATCCACGGACTCTCGTCGCCTCGTGCGTACGTAACCCTCACAAATAGGAGTACATATCTAATTAATTCACCTATGGGGACAATTCCCTCTTTCAAGGTTAGAAAGGAGACTCACCTCGCTCCGAAGATCCATAACCGACATTCGACGCCCTTCCGAAGACTCAAATTGATGCACAACGCTCCAAAACTAGTCAATGAGTATGCAAATCCATTAATATACTATAAACTTCTCATATTAATCCAATTTATAACAATTCCTAAACCCCATTGGAAACTTGACGAAATTGCCCTCGAGCCCACGTGCCCGGATTCCTAAATTTTTCGAAGATAAACTTTACCTATAACCTCAAAAACTCAAATATATAATTTATCCTCAATTTCTTACTCAAAATCGTGGTCAAATACAAAGAATATATATTTTCTAGGTTTCCTCAAACCCCAAGTTTCTACCCATTTACATACTAAAATCTATACATAATCGATGTATTTAACTCAAGATGATAGGATTAGCTTACCTTATCGTTGATGATGAAAAATCCCACTTGAAGCTCTCCCAAAAAACCGCGCAAGCCAAGAAAATATGAGAGAAAATGGCCAAATCCCGAGTTTTAAAACACCTCTATGCCTCCAGCACTTTCCGTACCTACGGTCCCTCTACCGTTTCTGCGGCCTCACTACCGCATCAGCGGTCCTTCCGAGGCTGCCCTTTTTTCCACTTATGTGTCTTCTTCACCGCAGGTGCGGTCCTGCATCTGCGGAAAAATGACCGCATCTGCAGTCCCATCACTTCCAGTCCTAAACCGCATATGCGGCTCTTCTGATCGCTTCTGTGGCTCCGCACCTGCGGCCCAGTTCTCGTAGGTGCGGTTATGACAGCAACCAGCAAGTTCTGCTCGGAATCCACCCGAGGCCCTCGGGACCCCAACAAATCATACCAACCAGCTCCAAAAAATATTACAGATGTGAGCATGTGATTTTTACCCTAAGCAAATTATTCCAAAAATATCAAATAAAATGACTTTGACAATTTTAAGAATTTTGTTGTGTTCTTTATGTTAGTTGGTCACATAATAATTCATATAAAAAATACAAAAATATGCATATGCATTAAGATTTTTAATTTTTACATTTTTTAGTATTAATGCATTTTGGAAAAACAAATGGAAGAAAAATCGGAAAAATAGTTCATTTTAGCTTTTTATTGTTTTAATTGAAAATTGCTACAAAAGGGTTATTAAATAATTTTAGAGTTTAATTAGAATATTTGTTAAGATTAATTTCAATTTTATAAAATCAAGAAAAATACAAAATATACTTATATATATACATATATATACACACAA
>MU676681.1:66542-81469 GCA_026770625.1 Nicotiana glauca | reverse complement strand
TACTGATCTGGTGGTCCACAAATTGCCCACTTATTCGGAATGCCCGCCTATCAAGCAAAGTTGAGAAAATTCAAGACAGACATCAGTGCGAAAATCAAAGAAGAAGTCAATAAGCAGTTTGAGGCGAAGGTTATACGGGTTACCAAATATCCCACCTGGTTAACCAATGTAGTGCCTGTGCCAAAGAAGGATGCAAAAACCAGAGTGTGTGTTGATTATCGGGATCTCAACAAGGCGAGTCCAAAAGACAATTTTTCATTGCCAAACATCCACATACTGATTGACAATTGTGCCAAACATGAGATTGGTTCTTTCGTGGATTGCTATGCGGGTTACCACCAGATTCTAATGGATGAGGAAGATGCTAAAAAGACGGCATTCATTACACCTTGGGGAACCTACTGTTATAGGGTGATGCCGTTTGGACTGAAGAATGCAGGGGCAACATACATGAGGGCGATGACCACCATGTTCCATGATATGATACATCGAGAGATTGAAGTCTATGTGGACGATGTAATTATCAAGTCCAGAAAGCAGTGTGATCATGTTAAATACTAGAGGAAGTTTTTCAAGAGGCTTCGCAGGTACAATCTCAAACTCAATCCGGCAAAGTGTGCATTTGGAGTTCCGTCAGGAAAATTATTGGGGTTTGTGGTGAGCTGACGTGGTATTGAATTAGACCCGTCCAAAATCAAAGCCATCCAGGAATTACCTCCGCCAAAGAGTAAGAAAGAAGTGATGAGTTTGCTCGGCAGATTGAATTATATCAGCAGGTTCATTGCTCAGCTTACCTCAACTTGCGAGCCTATCTTTAAGCTGTTGAAGAAAGATGCTACAGTCAAATGGACAGATGAGTTCCAGGCTGCATTTGATAAAATCAAGGAGTATTTGGCCAATCCGCCTGTATTGGTTCCGCCCGAGCCAGGAAGACCTCTGATCCTTTATTTGACGGTATTGGATAATTCCTTTGGCTATGTACTGGGGCAGCATGATGTCATAGGGAAGAAAGAGTAGGCAATTTACTACCTCAGCAAGAAATTCACATCTTACGAGGTAAAATACACTCAACTGGAGAGGACGTGTTGTGCTTTGACCTGGGTGGCACAGAAGTTGAAACATTATTTGTCAGCATATACCACTTATTTCATATCCCGGCTGGATCCGTTGAAATACATCTTTCAGAAGCCCATGCCCACAGGGAGGCTTGCTAAATGGAAAATCCTGCTCACAGAATTCGATATTGTTTATGTGACCCGCTCTGCGATGAAAGCACAAGCAGTGGCTAATCATTTAGTGGAGAATCCAGTTGATGATGAATATGAACCATTGAAAACATATTTTCCTGATGAGGAGGCAATGTGCATTGATGAACCGGGGCAAGATGAAAAACCTGGATGGAAGTTATTCTTTGATGGAGCTGCCAATAATAAAGGCGTCGGGATAGGAGCGGTACTTATTTTAGAGACGGGATAACATTATCCTGTCACAGCTCAACTCCATTTCTTTTGCACCAACAATATGGCTGAATATGAGGCATGTATCTTGGGTTTGAGGATGGCTATAGATATGGGTGTCCAAGAGATCTTGGTCATGGGCGACACGAATCTTTTGGTACATCAAATTCAAGGAGAATGGGAAACACGAGATTTGAAACTCATACCGTACGGACAATGTCTGCATGAATTATGCCAGCGGTTTCAGTCAATAGAGTTCAAGCACATCCCGAGAATTCACAATGAAGTTACTGACGCTCTGGCCACTTTAGCGTCAATGTTGCATCATCCGGATAAGGTTTATGTGGACCCATTACAAATTCAGGTTCGAGATCAACATGCTTATTGCAATACGGTGGAAAAAGAGCTTGACGGTTAGCCATGGTTCCATGATATTAAAGAATACCTCAAAATGAGAGTGTATCCGACACAGGCCACAAGGGATCAAAAGAGAGCCATCAGATGATTGGCAAGCAGATTTTTCTTTAGCGGAGGAGTTTTGTACAAAAGAACCCCAGATCTTGGTTTGTTGAGGTGTATGGATGAAAAGCAGGCTACAACAGTTATGACCGAGGTGCATGCGGGAGTCTCTGGACCGCATATGAGTGGGTATGTGTTGGCAAAGAAAATTCTACGAGCAGGTTATTACTGGCTTACTATGGAACGGCACTGTATCAGCCTTGTGCGCAAGTGTCATCAATGCCAGGTACATAGAGATCTGATCCATTCTCCACCATCCGAGTTGCATACAATGTCGGCACCATGGCCCTTCATTTCTTGGGGTATGGATGTCATTGGGCCGATCGAGCCATCAGCATCTAATGGGCACAGGTTTATTCTGGTTGCCATTGATTATTTTACTAAATGGGTTGAGGCGAAAACGTTCAAATCAGTGACCAAGAAAGCAGTGGTTGATTTTGTACATGCAAATATCATTTGTCAGTTTGGAATTCCGAAGGTGATTATCACAGATAATGGTGCCAATCTCAACAGTCACTTAATGGCGGAGACATGTTAGAAGTTTAAAATCACACACCGCAATTCCACACTGTATCGTCCTAAGGCGAATGGAGCAGTTGAGGCAGCTAATAAAAATATCAAGAAAATACTTCCAAAGATGGTGGAAGGATCCAGGCAATGGCATGAGAAATTACCTTTTGCTTTACTGGGATATCGCACTACTGTTCGCACTTCGGTAGGGCAACTCCTTATTCATTGGTGTATGGCACGGAAGCAGTGATACCTGCAGAAGTTGAAATACCTTCCCTTCGAATTATTGCGGAGACGGAAATTGATGATGATGAATGGGTCAAAGCCCGTCTGGAATAATTGAATTTAATCGATTAAAAGAGATTGGCAGCACTATGTCATGGGCAATTGTATCAACAAAGAATGTCCAGAGCTTATAACAAGAAAGTGCGTCCACGAAAATTTGAAGTTGGACAATTGGTATTGAGGCGTATCCTACCTTATTGGGCTGAAGCAAAAGGAAAGTTCGCTCCTAACTGGCAGGGGCCATTTGTTGTAACACGAGTGTTGTCCAACGGTGCATTATATCTAACAGATGTGGAAGGGAAATGTGTAGAAATGGCTATCAATTCTGATGCAGTCAAAAGATATTATATATGATTTCTTTACTTTTATGTATCTGATTGTATTTGACATGCTTTGAGATTGAAATGATGAAGGCATTTTGTTCTGCTATCCAAACACTTTATCCATTGCTATCCCTTTGAGCCTTATTATATTTTCTTTCATATTCCCCTTTCGGAATCAACAACAAAAATCAAGGATTAAGCGGGGAAATCAAGTGGAGAAACAAAAGGAGAAAAGAAAGAAAAGAAAAGAAAGCAGAAAAGAAAGAAAGAGAAAAGAAAAAGAAAAGAAAAGAAGAAAAGAAAGAAAAGAAAGGAAAAAGAGAAAAGAAAAGAAGAAAAGAAAGAAGAATAATGGAAGGAAGGGAACATCGCAACAATGAAGCGATTTTATAACCTGAACTACCTTTGACTTGATCCCGAAAGGGTACGTAGGCAGCCTCATTGAGGTTCAGTCACAACCAAGGAAAAGTCCAAGAAGAATGAAACTAGGGCAGAAGTTATGTTTGTTGTGGAAGATATGATTCCGAAAGTTGTAATTTTTAACCCACGTTGAAATATTTTGAGCCTTTATACCTTTCTTTCTAAACCCATCCAAAAGCCACATTAAGGTCCAAAGAAAGACCTTCTGATCAATTTTAAGAAATGTCAATACAAGCAAGTAAGGTGAATCATGTTGTGGAAAACACTCGGGTACCAGAAGTTGAGAGAAAATTAAAAATGAGAGAATCTTATTGGTGAAAACCCTCACAGGCACTGTAAGGCGATGTGAGTTGAGAGAAATGAAAATGAAAGAGTCTTATTGGTGAAAACCCTCACGGGCACCGTAAGGCGAAAGTGAGTCTTCAAAGTGGGCAAATGAAGAAGTCTGTGATTGAAAGATGTTCGAAACATGGAAAAACAAGTGAGATTTGGGTTTTCGGTGAAGATCAGGTTATGAACCATGGAGCAGTTGATCGGGTGGACAGACTAGGTTGGTTAATCCAAAATGCATGGCATGATCAATGGAATCAGCCTTCCCACTCAGATAAGTCCTATCCTCTTTCTCCTTTCAGAGTCTTTCTATCCTCAAAACTTCGGGGTCATTGCATTTCATTTTTCTTGAAATCTGTTTATAAGACATTTTCAGTCAAAACTAACTACCAGCTTCCCAGTTGTATGGCACAATGAGATCAAGACTTATTAAAGGACAGTGAAACATGAAGGATCAATGTAAATCCCATCAAAAGGGTAATCAGATGATTGGAGGAAGAAGCAAAAGTTCACAGAAAAGGGGAAAAGAAACACCAAGACAGTGACATGAGGAAAACATTCGGGTCATCAGGATCAGAAAGTTTGAAAGCTAGCCGGGAAAGCATGGCAAGACAAAACAAGTTCAAAGAAGCAAGTCGGAGCAAGTTCGGAAGCGGGAGTATGGCCAACAAGAATGCCAGCAGCTAACCACCATTTTATACTAACAAATTGCTCGTTGATTAAAACAGGGGCAGAAATTTTTTTTCTTTGTAAGCAGGCACCCACCTGAAGAACAAGGGAAGTATAATACAACTCTTATATCTCAAGTTAACATTCAGTAACACCATGCACCCAGTTATCAAACTGGGGCAGAAAATTTTCCTTGTTTTGTGTATTTGTTGTAACCAGGAGCCCACGTGAAAAACAAAGGGAATACTTTTCAAAGTCAGCAAGCAGGAGCCCACCTGAAAACAAAGGGAATATCTTTCAAAGACAGCAGGCAGGCACCCACCTGGAAACAAGGGAAGTACAATACGAATTCTAGCTTTAAATTGTAACATCTAATAACATGATATGCCCAGTCACCATATTGGGGCAGAAAATTTCTTTGGTTGTCTATTTTTGTAAGCAGGAGCCCACCTGGAGAACAAGGGAATACTTTCTCAAAAATAATCATGAGCAGGAGCCCACCTGAAGAACAAGGGAATACTTTTTCAAAATCGTAAGCAGAAGACCACCTGAAGAATGGACACCTATTTCAAAATATAGTCAAGGCAACAGCCAGAATTCATTTGAAAGAATACAAGATGCAAGACCAAGGCAATACAAGAACACAAGATACCAGGCATAGATAGGATTTTTGTAAATCATAAAGCATAGCATAGGGTAGCTTCTTTTTATCTTTACATGGTGTAATAAGGGGGTTAGCAAGCAGTAACAGCAGCAACAACAGTAAGATCACAGCTCCTGGTAGTTCCAGCTACCAGACATTCCCGAACTACACTGACCTGATTCTTGTTTAGCCTAGGATATGTAGGCAACCTCTGAAGCAGGGTGCGGTCAAAACTTTTCAAAATGCTTCACAACGGAGTACTCGAACGGGTAAAAATTGCTCATATTTGCTCACTTATATTTGCACAAAAACTCTCCATGTTTCCGAGCAAAGAGGGGCAGCTGTGAGCACGTGATTTTTGCCCTATATATGAGTTATTCCCATAAAATTCAAACAAAAGAAATTTTCCATATTTTACAATTTTTTGTGAATTTTTGTTAAGTCATATAAAAATACAAAAAAAAATATACATTTTGCATTTGGAATTTAATTTCACATTTTAGTAGGTATGGATTCATTTCAAGAACAATTTAAAGAAAATTATAAAATAATAGTCTTAAGACATTTTATTTGATAATTGTGGCATTTCTAATTGATAATTGATATTAGAAATTAAATAGTTTAATTAGGCATTGTTTTAATCAGAAAATAAAATTAGAAAATACAAAAATATATAAAATGAAAGCAATAAATGAAAATGAGAAAAGAAGAAAACAAATGAAATTAAAAACACAAAGAGAGTTAATCAATTTTGGGCTAATTCCAGGATGAATAACAAGCCCAAACCCCAATTTAATAACCTTGAAACGCTTGGCCTAAACAAACCCAGTCTGCCAGTCCAGCCTAAACGACCATCAACCCGGTCCAATGACCTTTGACCCAAACGACACCCTATAGAGTCACTTAATCTTGGCCATCCATTGAGCTTAATCTAACGGTCCTCAATTTACCAAGAAAACTTATTAAATGGTCGGGGGGTTTTAATTAATCAAAAAATAAAATTGAAAGATTGGTCTCTTCCTCGTACAGTTCACCCCTCGCCGGAACCCTAGCCGCCAGTAATTGATACTTACCCCGTTCCTGCCCAAAATAACATCCCTAAGCCGCCTTAACACCCTCATTCCAAATATCCCAGTAGGTTCCCTCAAATCTCATCAAATCACCTCAAATAAACCCAATTCCCTCACCGGAACTCTACCGGCGGGAAACATCCTTTGCACCAAAATCTACTAAAATATCACCATGGCACCTATTCTCCTTCCTCATCACGAATATGAAGGTATTTCCCGTCAAATCCCACCACAAACCTCTAAATCCCCAAACCCTAAAGGTTGTCTCCCCTTCGCCACCATCTTGGATTGGCGGCGCCGTCATAAAATACCATCAAACTCATAGCCTCGTATTTTCTTGATGACCCTGGTACAAATCTGCCCTCATATTCTCTTGAGTCTCAATGGAAGCCGTCCAGCAATTGTATTTGCTGACGAATAGTCAAGATTTGATATTTGGTTCGCTGATACAAGTTCGGTCAGTAACTACTTCTTTTCTTCTTTCAAAAAATGTTTATTTTGATTTTATGTTTTTTTTCTCTTCCATCTGCATTAGTTTGTTACTTCATTTTTTTTTATTTGTTTCTATTTCTCTCTTATTACTTTTAGCTTTAATCAAGTAACATCCAGGTTAGATTTAAATAAGGGCCTTAGGGTTTTAATTAGATTTTTGTTCGGATAATTTGGTTCTGTCAAGATTTGTTAGATGTTTGATTTTTGATTTCTGATTGATCTTCGTTTGTTTGGAGTTTGCTTTGTAATAATCAGTATCAATTTTGTTCTATATGTTTCACTGATTTTAGTATTAGTATTAGTAATCTAATAATTTCTTACTAATTGATATTGGTAGTAGTTTTATCAATAATCCTCAATTAGTTAGTAAAATTAGCTAGTATTAATTAGTTTAGTCAAAATCACAGAATAGCAAGTTCAGGGGTCAGGGGCAGGTTTGGTAGTAATTGTAAGGAACTTCAGGGGTAATTTGGGCATAGGATAATGGCAAAATCATTAAAAATGGTAAATATTGAAAGGAAGTAGGGATATAACAGGGATTTTAAGGAAATAGAACCTTCGAGAGTGGGCTGTAGTATATATGTTAAATAAATAGTTGCACTTACTTGTGCAACAAATTAAAATTTGGAGGTTTAAAAAAGAAATAAAGAAGGACTAATGAGCAAATATAAGAAATCTGAAAGGCACCTTAAAATTTTCTATAAATAGGCATTGAAATGCCTTGTTTCAGAAGTTTTGGGCATTCAAAAATTTCCCCCTAAAAATATCTTTTAAACTTCAGATCTAAAATCCAAAATTATAGATCAGAATACTTTATTCTGAATCTGAATTTCTTTTCAAAAAAGCCAAATACACATAAAAAAAAATAATAAAAATCCAAAAAAGTAAAAGTTACTGTTCTATTGAAGTTGCAGATTCGAATTTGATATTTCAGAAGTTAATTTTCAATTCATATCTCAAATTTTAACTGCTGAAGGACTTTCGAATGATATCAGGAAGATTTTGAGTTGTTAGGGTGTGTTCGAGTCAATTTTTGAAGATTTTCAGTGGTAAATGGTCGTTGTTTGACATCTCAATGAAATTTTGAGATTTCTTCTGAGTTAGTCGATTATTTTGAAATCATTTCTGGATTTTTACTTCATCTCTGAGCTGAAGCTGGTTTGAGCTTTGCTGTTTGAACATCAAAAGTTGTTGCTGCCTGATCTTCTTCTGCTAACTTCCTCTCTCACTCATTGTATTTCCAGGTACACTATTGGCTCTATTGATGCAGAATTTTATTCAGTGTATATTAATAGTTTGAAGACAAATGATGAAGTGCTGTGTATTCGAATATGTCTCTATTTTCATTAATTGTAGTTTAGTTTAAACATATTTGTGTTTATGTTAAATAGTAATATCTATAGTTATTGGGACTGTTGAACTTGTGATTGAATTGAAAAATTTTGGACTATTTGCTCACAGGATCAATAACATGTATGAGATTGTAGATTTAAACTGTATAAATTTACTAAATTTGTACTCCAGTTTAGTGTTATAATAGTGCAAATCCGTAATAAACAGGATATGTTATTTTATAACTTGCACGTTTAACTATAGCTTTAACTATGTTCCTTTTTACTGTTCAACAATTAGGATGTAAATATGCAATAAACGTAACTGTGATCTCCCTTTGATTGTTAAAATTGGGCTCCAATAATGCAATACAATGGAATTAAGTTTAGAATAAATATAGATTAGAATCTCTCTTATTTTTCTCTTCCTAGACAACTTAGCCTAATCACCTGATGGTTTGATATTTATTCGTGACTTTAAAAAATCATCATGTGGTCAGAAACACTTGATATCCTGTTTAAACTCCATGAACAATTCAATTTTGAATTAAGCATGCAGATTTGTAAAAATAGTCACCTCTATCGGGCCTAGTTAAACTACTAATAGGCCCAATGGAATATAAGACATATCCTACTATATTTTTCCATTTGGGCCCCTTTCCCTCTGCAAAGGGTCCAGATTAGCCCTCTGATATAGTAATATATTTGGGCCTCGGCAGTGATTTGAGTTTGATCATTTTAATAATTGATTGAACCCAAATGTTCTGGTGGTTTGCTTTCAATACAATGATAAATTCACCAGGAATATTGGAAATCCACTTATAAATATGAAATTGGGTTTTGAATTAGGTAGCTGATTCAAGCTAAAAGGTTTTGCCCTTTTGTTTGAGTTCGGACTTGAATTTGAGGCCCGAATTTATATTCATGAATTAATTGACTCTTTTTTATAAAAAAAACAACAAATAAAAAAAATATAGTTGTTCTAGGCTTGTCCTTTAATAATAAAATGGGACGAGCCTCGCCAAACAAAAATACATAATTGCGGGGCCTTCATTAATTACTTAACAAAAAAATGATACTTAGAGATTCGGGACGGGTCGTTTAGCAAATTTCACGGCCTTCCCAGAAGATAACAACACGTTAGTCTCTTTAGACGCGATTTTAATAAAATTACATTCCTAAATACGTATGTGCAATTCATGCGACCCAAATCCAAAAACGTTGAATAGGAATGTGTCGAGGATCCGGGTACATTTCATGTGACGTGATCCGAAAAGACGTTCTTAAAAGACGTTCACTTTCATAAATAAAACAAACAATTTGACAAAAAACGGTAATTAATTCTAAAATTACACAAATAGGATAACATGTATTAAAATTAATTTGTAGCCAAATATAACAGTTGAGCGACCGTGCTAGAACCATGGAACTCGGGAGTGCCTAACACCTTCTCCCGGGTTAACAGAATTCCTTACCCGGATTTCTGATTCGTGACTGTTAAACAGAGTCAAACCATTCCTCGATTCGGGTTTCAAACCGGTGACTTGGGACACCATAAATCTCCCAAGTGGCGACTCTGAATCTTAAATAAAAACGAATCCCGTTTCGATTATCCTTAAATTGAAAAAAACTCCTTTATTTATTATATCCCTTCCCAGGGGTATAGTAAAAGCCGAGATAAAGCTTTTTCGTCGGAAAAGGAGGTGTGACAAAGGGTAGAAAGCATGCCTATAGGACTGTTTTAAATTCTTTGTGTTCAAATCTGCATCTTAGATACCATGACTGTAGGGTTTACATAAATTTCTTCATGGTCAATGTCACTCCTAGATAACCTGCCTATAGGACATATTTAAATTCTGCATGACACTTAGATATCATGTTTTAGGTTCTAAATGGCTTAAATAAGTGTCATGTTCGTAATGTTGAAATCAGTAACATATAGAAATCATGCCTATAGGGACTCTTAAATAAATTTGAGTCGTTTAATTCACAGTCAATGCTAGATATCATGTTCATAGGGTTTAAATCAGCAATAGTAGATACCATCACCTGTAGAATCTGAAATTGGTCTAAAATCAGTCTATTCTGAATCAGTCTTAAATAATCTAATTCACTTGCTTAATGAGGTTTAGCAAGCATGCATATAGGATCTCAAACAATTCATTTTTTACTGTTTCACCGCATTCTGAATTAAGTAGATATCATACATGTAGGACCCCGTCTAAACACTTAGGCAAGCCTTAGGTAATAACAACAATAAAATTGAATTCGCCTTTGTTAATTAGTAACTGCTCCAACCAGCAGGAAGACCTTATTTGGGCTTCTTATTTGAGGTATTTAATGAATCTGGCTTTGAATCAAACTCCCCTGGTCTTTAGTATTTCAATCAGACCCTAAAAAGAATGTACAAGTCATACTAATTATGTGTTTTTGTTCAAGGAGGTGTATTTGAGCCTGTATCTGCTTATATGCTTCCCCAACATACAGTATGTATTTTTGTATGTCGCCTTAGATTTTTATCCTTTGAAAATAATTTGCCTAATATACCTTACCTTTAGGAATAGTAGTCCTAAATACCTCCTGGACTGATAGGAATGGGACGGGTAATGGCATGCAATAGTAATCGAGACCAATCCGCGCTTTAGTACCTTAAACGGGGTGGGAAAGGGTAGATATGGATATGATGACCGGTGTGTTAATACCACGTGTAGCCCCTCTCTTGAAGAGTAATTACCGGGTATTGCGTTGATGAGATCCATATTATGATTAAACCTAGGACCCCCTTTCCCTTTCTTTCTTTGTCTTAAAAAATATTTTGGTTTCTTTTCGAAAAATCAACCTTGTGTAATTGCTCTTCCATACTTTATTTATTCCCAAGCACTTATGTATTAAAATCCCCTCTTACTTGAGCCTTATTTGTTTACTGGTGTATTTGCTAAATTCACACTAATTGTCTGGCCGGGAACCACACTAGTGGATCCTGAGGGGTGCCTAACACATTCCCCTTGGGATAATTTCAAAGCCCTGACCCTATCTCTGGTTATCAAAGCATAGTTGTAATTGAACTCTTTAAGGTGTCCTAATGCACCATAAATCATTAGGTGGCGACTCTTCAAAAATGCAAAACCCAGTTCCCAAAAGGAACGAGTTGCCTCATACCTAAAATGTCATAAACTCGATTCTCCCGCCGCGAGGAGGGAAAAAAGGGGGCACGAAAATGTACATCATGCTAGATATCATGTTTAGGCTTTATGCTGATAATGTTGGGACCCGTAGTGGTCGCTTCTTGTTGTCTTCTCATTAAATTCATTAATATTCCTACTCAGTCACATTCATGCATTCATATTATATCTCAGTCTCATTGATACATCATATTATTGTCCTGGGTCAGTTTTCATGACATTGTGAGCCGGTGGGTGAGACTGGAGAGATTGGTGACTGAGTGAGGCCGAGAGCCTGATTATGAGTGACAGTTATGGGATCAGGCTGCATGCTGCAGCAGATTATTGATTATGCCTTCATTGGTTTGTTATAGCGCTTGGGCTGAAAGAGCCCCTCCGGAGTCTACACACCCCCAATGAGCACGAATGATATTATTGAGGGATGGATTTACCTGGACATGAATTTGTCCGAAGTATAGATATACGGAGATGGATTTCTCCACAAGGATGGATTTTCCTATTTCCTCGGTACCAAGTGATGTCTAGTCATTGTTGAGTATATTTCGGGATGGATTTTCCTGGGATGCATGGGCCATATACTGTACCGGGTGGTTGAGCATTTATATATTATTGAGGGATAGATTTCCCTGGGCATGGATTTGTCCGAAGTACTTGATACCTGGAGATGGATTTCTCCATAAGGTTGGATTACCCTTTATCCTCATTACTGGGCGACTTATAGTCAGTGTTGTATATGTTTCGGGATGGATTTTCCCGAACTGTATGGGCCATATCCAGTACTGAGTGGTTGAGTAGTATGTAGTGAGGGTGAGTACTCTGAGAGTGTAAGTACATGATTCATTTCTGAGGTACATGACATTGGCATGCATATATGGCATATATGCATAGCGACGCATTTTTCCTCATGTTGTACGGTATCACGTCATTCATGACTTTTTACATACATCGATATGTGGTTATAGAGAGATATTTCACACTTGTTATTTAAAAAAGAAAATGAAACATGTTTACCTATTGTGGAAAGGATTTCCAGGAAAAAGTTACAGTTTTCTAAACTTACTCATATTTTTAACGATTGCGATAAAGGATTTCGGATTTCATTGGTATACTTGCAAAGTGGAACTGTTTTCAGAAAACTATGAAAAGGCTGAACTTTTTATTTCTGAGCTATTTCTTTATTTATTTATTGTACACTTTATGAACTACTGTTGGTTATTTGTGTTGGACCCGGCCTATGTATCAGTTCGTCATTGCTTTCAACCTGAGGTTAGGCTTGTTACTTTTTTAGTACATGGGGTCGGTTGTACTCGTACCTGCACTTCCTGTACAGTGCGTGCAGATCTCGAATACTGATGTTACTACATTCGATGGTTGCTGGATTTGAAGGCGTACCCGCATTCCTGTTGTAGCTTCCTCTTGTTCACGGTAGCCTTAGACTATAAAATTCTGTTTATGTACTTTTCAAACAGAAGGTGTATTTTCTTCATATCCGCTTTGTAAACTCTATGCTTAGAAGCTCATGATTTATACTATCAGTCCTTGGGAAATGTAATCGATCCAGATAATTTATTTATGTTTAATTGACTTATTAATTATTTAGGTTGGATAGTGATTAGTTGGCTTACCTAGCGGGTTGAGTTAGGTGTCATCACGACTAGTAGATTTTGGGTCGTGATAGTGAAGGTGACCAACAAACGATATATCTTGATTCCATACAATATTCCAAGGACTGGTAGTACAAGTCATAAGCTACTAAGATTGGATTATTACAACAACAAAAATTGATATGAAATGAATACAACTTCTATTTGAAATGTACATAAATAGAATTCAATTCTAAAACTACTTAGGGACAAGTGGTAGCTACACCCGGAAGGCTCTAACATCTTTACTGTCAGCTCCCGTCATCCACTACGGCTCCGCTCCAAGATCTGCATGCAAGGTGCAGAAGTGTAGTATGAGTACAATCGACCCCATGTACCCAGTAAGTATATTGTCTAACCTAGTTGAAGTAGTCACGAGGCTTTTTAGTTAAAGATACTCACTGATATCACTTGTGCAAAAGACTAATGATAGAACAATACTAATAACTGAAAAGAGTACAAGAAACAAATATTGAAGTAGTAAATGATTACTAAAAGAAATCACGATTTATTATTCCTTAATATCTCGACCAATCCTTTTCTTAGAGAAATAACAAATAAACCACGATAGTAAATCCATAACTCTCATAGTGTGAGAAATGTACTCAAGATATCAAGTCAATGACACAGCAACACCCTTCGTGCATTTATCTCATCCTCACAAAATATACGTATAACAATACCATTTAGGTGAGAAATGCTAATAACAGTAATTGGAAAGTGGAAAATATGCAGGTAGCAATAACAAACAAGGTATTGCATATGGACAATGATAATAGACTAGGTAGAAGGCATATAAATAATGGCAGAAATTAGGAAAGAAGAATATAAATTTCACTAACTAGTATGGTAGAAGGCCTAGGTGTAGATATAACAAATAAGAGGGAAAGCATGACCTTTATGATCTAACAACTAGAAGGCATGAATAACTAACATGATATGAAGTTTATACGAAAGTGTAACAAAAGAGGAACGACATGGCTGTAGATATAACAACAAGAAGGAAAACATGATATTTGCAAGTTAAGCAAATAGAAGACATGGACAACACAACAACAATTGAGATAGAGAATAAAGACAGAACAACAACGACAAGTCACATAGAAAATATAGGTACAACAGTAACAACTCAAGGTAAAGGCATGAACGTATACACAAGGAAAAGATATTACAACATAATGCATGTCCTTTGTCCTTGCTTGCACGGAACACCCTTTGTGCTTTTAACCCATGATAATATAATAGCATGATAATATAAATAAAATGGCATGGCATCACCTTTCGTGCTTTTACACTCATCCTCACATGTTAATGTAATTGAGAACACAATAATATAACGAAATGTCACGATATCACCCTTCATTCTTTTACTCTCATTCTCATATAATAATGTAAATGAGATCATGATAATGTAAGTGAAATGGTATGGCACCACCCTTCGTACTTTTACTTTCATCCTCGCATGATAATTTAAATAAAATGACACGACATCACCCTCCGTGCTTTACACTTTCCTCACATGATAATGTATATGCAATAGAACGGCATCACCCTTCGTGCTTTACACTCTTCCTCACCAAGCATATGCATATCAATGACAAGCAAGGTAGGAAGCATGAATAACATCAAGGAGAGTGTTTAAGTGAATATTCTGAATGAACATCAATCACAGCTTTCAAGTCAATAATAATTCAATAAACCTCAAGTACTTTATTGTTCAAGTATTTCGACAAGTCTCAAATTGATTCAAGTATAGAATCCAATATCTCAAGAATAACGGCCTTAAAGATGTATTAGTGATTACGCATAGTGACGATCGAATTAAACACATCAATGATTTCACAAAAATTCGTCAAATTTTAACCAAGTCATAGTCTTTGTTTCTAGCATTTAATTTCATATTCTTGGTAATCAAGAAGTCCAATAAGACATGAAACAAGAAGGCCACGTAATTCTACAAGGCACAATTAATCGTATAATTTACCCCCAAACATAATTAACCCTTGCACATGCATATGCACTCGTCACCTCATATATGTATCACCTCCCCCCC
>MU676681.1:47735-65437 GCA_026770625.1 Nicotiana glauca | reverse complement strand
ACGTAGCAAAAGATGGCAATTAGTAGGAAAAAATTGCTCAACAAAGTTAGGCAAGACACTTACCTCAAACAAGCCAAATTGATACACTAGAAATGTCATCCTGCTCAAATCATCCTCGGAACAGCTCTAAACTTGCCAAAAGAAATCATAGGAAGCAAACTCAATCGATAAAGGTATAATCTTTATACATTTACTCAAAGTCAACCAAAAATTTAAATTTGTGCCCGCACCTCGGAACCCAACAATACTTACAAAATCCGACAATCCATTCAATTACGAGTCCAATCATACCAATTTCACTCAAATATGACTCTAAATCGATGTTCAAAACTCAAAAATTCACTTCAGGAAAGTTTAGACTAAAACCTTCAATTTCTCTTTTGAAATAATCAATCAAATGCAAAAAACGAAGATGGAATCACTGAATATAATCAAAATCAAGCAGAAAACACTTACCCCAGTCCATGTGGTGAATTTCACCTCTAAGATCGCCCAAATCTGAGCACCGTAGCTCAAAATATGCTAAAATGAACGAAATCTTCGAAAAAAATTACTTTATATCATTGCTTCAGCAATACCTTTCACGAATGAGGTAACAGCCTCGCATTCGCGAAGAACAAACTCACACTACCACACTTTACTCTAGCATTCGTGAAAACACCCTCGCGAAAGCGATGAAGCATAATGCCAGACATCCGCGATCGTGGACAAACCATCAGAACATGATGAAGAACCCATCGAGACTGACCAGCCTCATTCAATACTACGTGAACTCATAGACATGGACGCAAACGTGAAGACTAAAAACTTTAACCCAAAGCGAACGCGATCTCTGAAGCGCGAACGCAAAGAACAAATAGCTCCACTAACAAAAATATACCCATCGCGATCATGTTCCGTCTCTGTCGATCGCAAAGCACAACTGAAACATCAGAAAACCAGTAATCTCATGCAACTTCGAAATGGTCCGAAGTCAATCCCAAAACAAACCCGAGCCGCTCGAGACCCCATCCGAACATGCCAACAATTCAAATAACATAATACGGACTTACTCGAGGCCTCAAATATCACTTAATAACATAAAAACCACAAATCGCACCTCGAATCGAACTTAATAAACTTTCACCTTCCATATTACATCTCGTATTTTTCCATGTTGGATTTGTCATAAGATAATTGACATAATTTCAATGGCAAGACTATTTTTGAGTTTATAATTACTTATGACATTTATAACAAGTGATAAGTAAGAATTGTGAAGGTCAGAGAGTAAATGAATCGAAGAAATTGAGTATTGCCGAAGTTTGACTTTTTTAGATGAAATACGATCCAAGCTATAATACCCCGTATTTATGGACTAATGCTATACCACATGATCATGATAGTAAGGTATATGAAATATATTAGTATTTAAGTGAATCGAGACCTAGAAATTATTGTGTGAATAATTGGTTAAGGTTGGTATAAAGTCATAGAATATGAAATTAGTTATAAGTGGATAAGTGTCATTTTGTATGAATCCACATGGAATCATGACGATAAAAGGGAATCATGACTAATCAACCTTATAAGGGTTGAGGTGGCAGCAAGTAGGAAATCCAATATTGACTAGGCAAGTCCTGGAGCTAGGTGGCAAGATTAGGGAGTTTTGGTGGCTTAGTCATCAAATTATTGGTATGGATAAGCATTAACATGGCAGCAAAAGACTTGGGAAATGGTGACTCTTTGGTTTATGAGATTATGCGATATTTTAGGGGAATTTGTGGGCTTCCACATGGCATGAAGTTAGGCCAAGGTGGCATCAATGTGCACATGAGTCATAGCATTTGGTGTGCCTTGTTTGCACGTGAAAAGCAAGAAGCCTTAAGCCTTCATGATTATACTTCTTTTGCAATTCAAGATATAGAAAGAAGGTTAAAATATTTCCTTCTATTATTATAGAGTCTATTAATTTAGAAACATAGCAAAAACATACATCCATAATACTCCATATGCCCAGCAACATGAAATATGTCATGATCATAAGAAGTGCGTACTTCTTGTTCAAAGGTTTAAAGGAGAAAAAGTTGTTCTTAGTGAGCTCAAGTAAAAGTGTTTCATAAATTCCTCAAGTAAGGTATGTTAAGGTTAATCCATACTTCTTTTGGCATGATCCAAATAATGATACATAAACGTAATGCTATTCTATAAGTAATTCTACTCTTAGCAGTTAAGGATGTCTATTATTCATTCATGTGAAGTGATGTCTAAGTATGTTTCTAAGTCTCTATTGAGGTATATATGATAAAGATGTTAATGTTTATAATATAGTGATACATGCATCTTCATGCATTTACCATCGTGCTACGGCCGGTTGGGCAGTCATGCATATTTATTTATCACCGTGTTACGGTCGGTTGTGCAGTAATGCATATTTATTCACCACCATGCTACGGCCGGTCGGGCAGTCATGCATTTACCATCAGGCTACGGTCGATCGGACAGTTACCACCGGTTGGGCAGTTATGTATCATTATTTACCACCGGTTGGGAAGCCATACATTTACCACCGTGCGACGGCCGGTCGAGCAGTTACCACTGAGAAGTTGGGCAGTCATGCATCATGAGATATGGATAATAGTAAGTATGTATATATAGATATTCATGTTGATTCTTATATGTCTTTAATTAATGTTGATTCATGGTTATGTTTTAGTTCCACCTTACATACTCGGTACATTATTCGTAATGACGCCCTTTTATTGGGGATGCTGCATTCATGCCTGCAGGTATAAATAATCAGTTTATAAGCCCTCATAGTAGACGACGTTAGCATTCAGTAAAGGATCAGTAAGACTTCACCTTATTCGGAGTGCAGACGAGTCTATAAGTCATCGTGTCAGAGTTTTACTATAGACTTATGGGCAGGCCGGTACCCTATCCCACTTGATGTCAAATACTCTCAAAAGCTTTATAGACATAGATTTATTATGTACAGTATGCTAGAGGCCTTGATGGACCGTGTATATTCATGTTTTAAGTACGATAGTTTGCTGATACAGTGTTTGTCTACTTACAATGTCCCATGAGAGTTACAAAACGAATAAGTACAGCCAACTCAATTTATGTATGTTCTAGTTTTGGTCAAACTATCATGAGTTATAGAGTGGTTTGCTTAGGCCAGCACAGCACCGGGTGCCAGCCACACCTCCCCAGGTTTAGGGCGTGACATTCCAAAACTCATGCCGAACTATATCAAATTTACTCGAAATGGACTCAAATTTTGCGGGCAAGTCCCAAATGACATAACGAAGCTATTTCAATTCCCGAAACCACAACCCGATATCATCAAGGTCAACTCCCGGTAAAACTTAGGAACATCCCAAGACTTCAAATTTTCAACTTTCGCCAAATCGTGCCAAAACCTCCTAGAAGTATCCAAATGTTAACCTGGACACATGTCCAAGTCTAAAATCGCTACACGGACCTAAGGACACCATCAAACCTCTAATCCGGGGTCAAATACACAAAAAGTAAAACTCTATCAAGTCTTCCCACTCAAAGCTTCTAACATGAGAATCCCTCTTCCGAATCGATCCTAAATCATCTGAAAATCAAAACCAATGGTACACACAAGTCATAATACAACATACGAGGCAAATCAAGACTCCAAATAGCTTAACGAAATGCAAATGCCCAAAACAAACGATCGGGTTGTTATAATATTGCATATTATTATAGTATACTGTTGCATACTCTTTTACTCTTATTACATATTATATAATGTAGAGGTATATTATTGATTAATAGTATTCTTATTCGATTTTCAGCTGAATAATTCAATCTCAATCACCTTAAATTAGATCCAAATACGATAAAATTTCAGTATGAACTTCCTGAATGTGATATAAGCTCGCTATTTATATCAACCCCTTCGGATAAAATAACAAACCTTCAAAATAAAATTTCAAATTCGAAAGCTTCAAGCTTAACAAATAGTGGGTCCTCAAAAACAAATAAAATTTCAGATTGGGGAGCTTAATCTATAACTACAACATCAGTTACACAAGCAAATACACAAAAAAGGAAATTGAAAAAAATGACACTAATAGAAAAAGAAAATTTTGAAATGTAATCTTGTAGAAAGATAACTTTATAGTGATACTAATTGTATACGGCTAAAATTGGAGAGTCCAATTTTATGATCATTATGACATCCATAGCCCGTCTCTAGAAGGCTCAAGACACAGTTCGACCCCAAGGGTCCCCTATGTTCGACCTCGAGGCAGTGCAAATCGATGGCTATGATGGAAAAGAAGGAAATTCCAAAGTCATTTGGTTAGAGCTGACCAAATCTACTAGACTAGCACAAGTCCGTACCGTGGCATTAAATGGATGTACCAGCCGTTTATCTTTGTAATAGATGCACCTGTACTATGTTGGGATTCCCTCTCCTATATAAAGGGGACCCTTATCATTTTGTAAGATACATGATATTCAATACAAGAACAAGAACGTTCTCTGCTCTCTAATTTAAACGTTCTCTATTATCTTTCCTTTAATTATTGCTTATATTTATTGTGTTTTCTTGATTGTTCTTCATTTATTACTCATCGTTGATCATAAAGAGCCATCATCAAGGCCCTTGGAATTTTTAGTCCTTCATCGAGCATCTCCAGTCGAGCTCATTAGCTCAACCTCGAGTCCCAGCCTAGGCAAGTCTAAGACCCCGATTCCCGGTCATTTGGTTTGCATAACATACTATCCTCAAGTTCTTATTTCATTCTTGTAACTCATACTTAGCATGCATCGCTTAACAACTAGCATTAAAACACGTATTTTTAGAACCACAAAATCAAATCTAATTGTAATTATCATTTTCAGAGTAAATAGTTTGGCGCCTACCGTGGGGCCAAGAATAATAGTGATTGTTTTGGTGCTAGTTCTCTGACAACACACATTGCTCTTCACACTTTTTCTTGTCAGAGATTCTTTGATTTTAGAGTTAATCATGTCTAGCACACAAAATTCACCTCTTCACAACAGTGAAGAACTGGGAGAAAATAACGGCATAGGGCTGGGTGTACCACCTGTAAACCCTGAGGGAGTACCAAACATAGAGCCAGATGATGACAGCTCTCACAACGTACTGAACGCGGAAGCTGGCGCAGATCCCGTAAGGAATGGATGCAGGGAAGACTAGGCCAGAGGCCAAAAAGCATGAGGAGTGGAAGAAGGAGGAGTCAGCCTCCAAGTCATTTTTGAAATGTTACAAGCATAACAAATGGCGATTGCTCAACTACAAAGCCACCAAAAAACTCCAAGCACGACAGCAACGGAAATGGCTCCTCGAGCCGAACAGGTACAAGAAAAATCGAGCAACAATAGGTCAGTAGCTGACTCTGCTATTATAATAATGCTCGAGGACCTCAAAAAGAGGATTGAATCAGGCAAGAAAAAGATAGAGGCCAATGACAAAAGGTGGAGACCTACAATTCGAGGGTCGATCATATCCTGGGCGCACCCCCACTTCTGAAGGTTGTAGATTCAAAGAAATTTGTACAAAAGCCATTCCCATTGAGTGTTTCTCCAAAGCACATATTGAAGAAATCCAGAATGCCCGATCTCCCGAAATACAATGGAACCTTGAACTCCAACGAGCACATCACTATTTACTTGTGCTGTAAAGGGAAATGACCTGTAGGACGATGAGATTGAATCCGTCCTACTAAAAAAAATTCGGAGAAACACTTTCAAAAAGGGCCATGAAGTGGTATCACAGCCTATCCCCAAATTCGATAGAATCATTAGCCATGCTGGCAGATTATTTTATAAAGGCATATGCCGGTGCCATCAATGTTGCTACAAGAATATCCGATGTCTTCAAAATCAAACAAAGAGAAAATGAGATTCTACGTGAGTTTGTATCTTGCTTTCAAATGGAGAGAATGGAATTGCCACCGGTCTATGATGATTGGGCAGTGCAGTCCTTCACCCAAGGATTGAACGACCAAAGCTCAATAGCTTTGAAACAACTAAAGCAGAACTGGTTGAATATCCTGCCGTGACTTGGGCGAATGTCCACAACCGATATTAATCAAAGATTAGGGTCGAGGATGACCAACTAGGAGCCCTCTCGGGCTTAGTATATCCTAACAAGCTCCTGGCAAAGGAACCAAAGCCAAACAAGGAAAGGTACCAACCGTACATTAAATATCGGAGAAACGCCCCAAGGCGTAATATACCCTGAAATGACTGAAGGACATATCGAGGTTAGAATCCTCGGGGATTCATGAGAAGAACCGAATTCGATAGACACGTGGGACCTATAGAGGCCCCCAATTATCTGAGTACAACTTCAACATTGATGTTTCAGACGTCGTATCAGCCATAGGTAAAATCAAAGACACCAGGTGGCCAAAACCCATACCATCATATCCATCACAAAGGAACCCTAACCTGGTGTGCGAATTTCACGGCACACACAGTCATAGGTCCAAAGATTATAGATAGCTCTGAGAAGAATTAGCCCAACTAATCAACAAAGGGAACCTCCAAGAGTTCCTCAGCGACCGAGCCAAAAATCAATATCGAGAAATAGATGGGAACAGGAAAATGAAATAGAAGAGCCACAACATGTCATCCACATGATCGTTGGAGGAATTGACATCCCACAGGAACCCATTATCAAATGAACAAAAATATCCATTACCAGGGAAAAGCGAACTCGAGGATATATACTCGAGGACGCTCTCACATTCAGCGATGAGGACATCGAGGCCCTGTCTCAGCCTCATAATGAAGCATTGATAATTTCTTTTCTTGTGAATACATTTCAAATTAAATGTGTGTTGGTGGATCCAATTAGCTCGGCCAATATTATCAAGACGAGAGTGGTGGAGCAGCTCGGACTCAACTAGATCGTGCTCGCCTCTCGAGTCCTCAACGAATTTAACATGGCGAGCGAGACAACAAAATGGGAGATCACCCTCCCGGTCAACGTTGCCGGCATAACCCAAAATGTCAAGCTTCATGTCATCGAATGATACATGAGGTACAATGCCTTGCTCAGAAGGCCATGGATACAGTGCATGAGGGCAGTACCATTAACCCTTCATAAAATGATAAAGTTTCCAACTAAAGACGGAATAAAAACTATATACATGGAGCAACATGCAGCAAGAGAGATATTCGCGGTGCACGATGTGGCACTGACATTGACACTTTTAACATCGAAGGAGCCAAAGGATAAGCAAGAAGAAAAGTAGCAAGCACAAGCTACATTCTCGGCTGCACCCAAATGAATAAGTAAAGGACCGTATCACGTCCCCGGAGCAGGAAGTTGAAGCATATCGAGGCTCAAAGCACCATTATTACTAAGGTATAACCGTCTCCCTTTTATTTTATGCCTTACACTAACCTGTGTGCAGGTGTCCGGTTAGAACAATTCCAGCTTGAAGACCTTAGGTTTTAAAGCATGTGTTGTACTCTTTTCCTTCGATCGAATTTTATCCCAAGAGGGGTTTTACCGGTAAGGTTTTTAACGAGGAAACATCTATATTATACCTAAGGAGAACTTAAAAGTATACAAGGCTTCTCTTCAATCAACCTCGAATACTGGGGGGCATCCTTCCGGGAGATAGCCTCATCGGGGAGATCAAAATAAGCCAAAGAGGGTCTCGATAGGAATTGATGTATCGGGCCAAACAGTCAAATAAATCGTGTCCGCATAGAATAATTAAACCCTCGATAGCGAAAACTATGTATACTTGTGCCGGGTAATCAAGGAATATTTTTTCCATCAAAACACTTTGCACTTCACAGAAGTTTGCTATTTTTACAAGAAACAGCCTCAAGGCCAGAAATTTCCCGAACACTCTGGAATAACATAAAAAACTCAAAGCCTTAAGACCTCCAGGCTGGAAACATCGAGCTCATAAGCCCTAAATGAGGAGGCAACATCAAGTTTACAAAGAACGACACTAGAGCCAAAGACTTTCGATGTCTTGGGGACTGTTGCCGACTGTCACCCCAAAATTCGAGGCATAAGACCCCAAACGGGCAACCTCGAGCCCATAAGACCTTCATGAGGCAACCGCGAACCCATAAGACCTTCGTAAAGCAACACCAAATCTGTAAGACCTCAAGAAAGGTGTCACGCCCCAAACTAGGGGAGGCACGACTGGCACTCG
Source organism: Nicotiana glauca (assembly GCA_026770625.1). Lineage (NCBI taxonomy): Eukaryota > Viridiplantae > Streptophyta > Magnoliopsida > Solanales > Solanaceae > Nicotiana > Nicotiana glauca. The sequence continues at coordinate 57,266 of MU676681.1, read as the reverse complement.
ATACTGTATTCGATCAAGTTAGCCACTAAACATACTAGCTAACTAAACTGGGGGCCCAATAGATCGAGAAGCACAACATCTAAAATACTAAGCCTGGACCATTAAGGTCATGACCTGAACAACAATAAGCCATATAAACCAAGGTAAACAAGCCAAAATAATAAAGTACTAGCTGACCGACGAGGCCATGATTTGAGACATATATGTCTACACACATATATACATGCCAAGCCTATGGTCTAGAGACTGAAAGCTGCAAAAAGAAACCCAGAATATTGTGTCCGCAATAGCCTCTAAGAGTGTCACAAGCACTGTCGGGATAAGGCCCCGACTATACCCAAGTTGTACAACAAAGGTAACCATCCTATGACACCTCCAGGAAGAGGTGGAGCTTACCAACTCACGATTGAACCCCTAAATCCTAGCGGAGGGGTTGATCAAAGTCCCTACCTAGACATGTACGCACGAAACAAAAATACAGTGTCCCCAGGCAACGGGACATCAGTACGAATAAAAATGTACTGGTATGTAAGGTAGAAAGTAGAATCATACATAGCTGGTAAAAAAGGTAATAGAGATAAGACCTAACACTGAAACTCTAATAGCCTCCATGGCCGACATCCGACCTCATAATAATCAAATATGCATGGTATCCTCGTGTAATCGTATGTCGTGAATACATATATATTGATGCAAAAGCATGACATACCCAACCAAATGCTAGTAATGGTGGTCTCTTCCGGTAGCTAACCGGTATCATATTGCCAACCTGTGGCCATCTGTACAATACATATAGTCTTTCGGGAAAATAGGCCCCTTACCTCGGATTATAGCTCGAAGTCTATGCAAAATATGCCATGTATGATATGAACTTTGAATGCACATAATAGGCCATAACAAGAATTTAGCCAATATTGGCTCATTGGTACTCTTATTCTCATAATCTCATAATCATATTCGTATTACATACAATTGTCTCGTGGAACCTCATATATTTTTTTATAAGCTCAAAAACATAACTCGACTTTTAGAAAGATAACTTAACTCTGAAGATGTTCACAAAAAGCTTAAGGTGCTTCACTTAGTCCATATACCTGATTTCTTGATAATTAGTAAAAGAAAGTATTTTAAAAATCAAGTATTTTAATAGTTTAAACATAGAATTTATATTTGATATTTTTGAAAATCGACGTGTCACTTTAGAGATTTTAAAATATATTTTAACAAGGAAGAATGACTGATCGCAAATACTAAATGCTTTTATTTTGTTTAGCCACACAACCCAAAGATGAATAAGAATTCATATATATAGATATATAGATAAGAAAGCCGACAAAATGACATATATAGATGTCAAATACCCTATTTAACCGAACAAGTGGAATATCAACCTAATAGAATCATAAAAATATTTCAGCTACAATCCCAATGCCTATCACAGAAGGTCTTTCTATCCATAGAATAGTAAAATATCACATTTGGCGTCTTAGGAATTTCCAAGAATTCATGCAAAAAGGAATAACGGAGCTTAGCATTAACATACCTTTCCAACGAACGTTCGAATGCCTGTAGTTCCTTCACAAAAGTTGTTCCTTACGTCCTAAGCTTCGAAAACACCATATATATGCAGCTTATACGCACCTAAAAAAGTTCATAATTGAGTTTAAATTGGTAGATTCGCCATATGACCCTAACTTGACAAAACGTTCGTAGAACTTTGTAAAAACGATCATAAAAGAGTCCCAAGATGATTACCTTGGCAAACCAAGTATAAAGCCTGAAGAACCAGCAAGAACAACAAATTCCTATCTTCCAAAAATAGCTCCAAACACAGCAACTAGAAGGGGGAAACAATTGCAAAGCATAGAGATTGAGATTCTAGGCACAGGGGCAAACGTTAACGGTAAAAATCGTTACAAACGCACCTTAATCACTCAAGAACATCATGGAACCCTTTCTTAAGCTTGCTCTCTATTTTGGGACTGAAATGAAATATTTTGAGGTCTTCAAAGTCGATTTTACCGTCTTATACCACTTGTTTGACCCGACCCGATTTGCGACCCGGTTTCAGCATGGACAATCTGGGGTATAACAGTCATAACTCTTTACTCCAATGTCCATTTGATATGAGATTTTTTTGGTTGCAAACTAGACTCGTGGACCTTCGATTTGATAGGTTTTGGGTCCCATAACTCTTTATATTGGGAGAAATTATCTAATACATTTGACCTAAAGTTTAGAAAATTTATTAGAGAAATTTACGATAACTTTTGCCGACCTTTATTTCGCAACTTGCTTGACTACAAAACATAACATGTGACCAGTGTGATGTTATACCCAATCATATATAACTAATATAACCATGACACGTTACGTATATTATGTAAGAGAAGAGAGAAAAAAATATGGGGTCTCACAGTCTCCCCCCTTAAGAACATTCGTCCGCGAATGGGTCAAGTCAATTCCTTGGTTTCATTTCTTTTCCTCTAATACGTTATTTGCAAGGATATATTTGTTTCATTTTCAAAGCATAAATCAAATTCTAAAGATTCCAACTACTAGGCTTCATATAGCTATCTCGTAATAAGAAATTTAAATTGCACTTTCAAGTCATTCACAATCCAATTAAGTTGTTGTAAAGAAATCATTGCCAATTATTTAAATGCGGCTCACCTTAAGTCATAAATAGGTGGGGGTACTTCGTCCTCATTTCCTCCTCAGCTTCCCAGGTCATTTTCTCAATGTTGTTATTTCGCCATAACACTTTCACGGAATCCACTTCTTTAGTTCGAAGCTTTCTTACTTGCCGATCTAAAATAGCTACTGGTACCTCTGCATAAGATAAGTCTTCAGCAATGTGAATATCCTCCATAGGCGTAATACGTGAAGGATCTCCAATGCACTTCTGCAACATAGATACATGAAACACAGGATGGACTGCTTCCAATTCTGAAGGCAAATCAAGCTCGTACGCCAACCTACTAATCCTCCGAATAATCTTATACGGTCCAACATACCTGGGGCTGAGCTTCACCTTCTTTCCAAATCGCATGACGCCCTTCATAGGCGATACTTTCAGGAAAACCCAATCTTCTACATCAAACTCTAAGTCTAGCCGTCGAACATCTGCATAAGACTTCTGCCGACTTTGTGCTGTGCGCAGCCGGTCTCTAATAAGTTTTACCTTTTCAATTGCTTGCTGGACTAAATAAGGACCTAGAAACTCTAATTCCCTGACCTCGAACCAACCAATCGGCGACCTACACTTCCGCCTGTACAGTGCTTCGTAAAGGGCCATCTGAATACTAGCTTGGAAGCTGTTATTTAAGGGAACTCAATAAGAGGTAGATGATCATCCCAACTTCCTTTAAAATCTATCACATAGGCACGTAACATATCCTTAACTGTCTAAATAATACGCTGTGCATGTCCATCAGTTTGCGGATGAAAAGCGGTGCTAAGATTTACCTGTATGCCTAGACCCTTCTGAAAAGATTTCCAAAAATGTGCTGTAAATTGAGCCCCTTGATCAGAGATAATAGATAATGGCACTCCGTGAAGGCGAACAATCTCTCGAATGTAAAGTTTGGCATAATCCTCGATTGAATATGTTGTCCTAACTGGCAGGAAATGAGAAGATTTTGTAAGCCTACCAATAATTACCCAAATAGAATCATACCTCCGTGGAGTTCGAGGCAAACCAGTGATGAAGTCCATATTTATCATGTCCCATTTCCATAATGGAAGTTCAATATACTGAGTTAGGCCTCCAGGATTTTGATGTTCGGCTTTAACTTGCTGGTAGTTGGGACATTGGGCTACCATCTCCGCGATATTTTTTTCATTCTATTCCACCAATAGATCTGTCGAAGGTTCCGATACATCTTTGTCGCTCCGGGGTGAACTACATATCTAGAATAATGGCCCTCCGAGAAAATCTTGGAGCGAAGCTCTCCAACTGTCGGTACATATAAGCAGCCCCGGTATCTAAGGAATCCATCTCCAGTTAGCTCAAATAAAGGTTGTCTCTGTTGTGGAATACTTTCCCTCAGTTTTATAAGCTCAGGATCCTCATGTTGTCGCTCTTTCACTTCAGTAACAAAAGAAGATTTTGTCGTATTCTGAACGAGAATGCATCCACCATCTGCATCTACCAAACGCACCTGCAGACTAGCTAGTGTTGATACCCAATTTTTTTCTAAGTATTTTTTATACCCAAATATTTCTAACATAGTATATTGGTGCATATATAAGGACACCCAAGAATTTTGGCAATTTAATGATTTTTTAAAACCAATTTGTTGCCTATTTTAGTACAACAAAATCCAATAATTATTCCTAAAATTATCATTTTGGCAAATAATTCATTTTATTCTCACATTTGCACCAAAATATAATTACGGTAATTTTTTTGCATATTTTTTACAAATTTATTTGGTGTTTTAAAAGCTAAATTGCATATAACTACAATTATGGCCTTCTTGTAATTTATAGAGTTTTATGTTTATAAAATTAATCCCATCATTTTTAAATTAATGCTTATGCAATATTTATTTACCCAGTACTCTTAATTTGCTTTTTAAAATTGTATTACTATTTTTATAAAAATTAAAGGGGACAATTGGCTATTTACGATTTAGCCTCAATACCTTTCAATGATAACCAATTTTTTGCACCCCAAATTAATCCCCATTCATCCTCAATTTGAGCCCAAATTACCCCATCCCAATTACCTAATCTACCCGATCCAGTACATGTTAAACCAATTTCGCCCGTTTTTTTTTAAATCTGAGCCGTTGATCGTTTTGACCAACGGCCCAGACCTCCCCTTTCCTTTTGTTAATTCCAAACAACCTCTTGCTCTACCCATTTCTCACTAAACACCGCCCTTTGATTCCTCTCTTCTCTCAACTCACCTCAAACCCTTACCGCCGCCTCACATTGAAACCCTAATCCATGGCTTCCCAAACTCATCAGAGGCCTATACCGGCCTCCCATGGCTTCTTTGTTCTCATCTCTAAGGTCCTATGACCAGACCTTGAAGGGGTCTTGACCAAGCTTTTGCTCTATGGCTGTTCTCCAGTCATCTTCAACCTCTGTTCGGCCAGCCATGGCCATTCGAACTCGATCTTCGACTATCCCGCCTAGATCTGGAGTTTTCAAAGCCTTTCTCATCTCCTGGGTTTCTTATGAAACCCAAACTCTAAGGTTCCTTCAATTTATTTTTAGATCTGCTCTAGATCTATGTGTGTTTGAACTTTCTGAGCATGTTTCTCAAAGTTTCCCCGATTTTTTTTTTGCTTTTAAAACTCTATGTTCTTTTAACTGGTTTTATGTTAGGTTATTTTGAATCTCCTCTCTTAGTATTGGCATGTCTTTGTACTTTGCTGTTTGTTTTCCTTATCTGAGTAAGCATGGTGAAAACCCTAATTTTTTGGGATTTTTGTTTGATTCTGTTGTTAAGGTTTATTTCGATTCATATGCTTATCATCTCTAGGTTCATTTGAACCCTAATTTTGGAGACTATTCGAGTCCTTTTGGGGTTTTTTTGTGCAACTTGTCTGTTTAAAGTTATTCAACTTGATTCCTTGCTGCCAACTCTCTTTTCTTTATGTAACTCATCTAATTCTGAGTTTTACTATCTTTTAACTCAACTAATCTCTCATAAGGGTTTCCTCACTTGTTACTGTGAGACCTTTACTTGTTTTGACTCTCTTCTTCACTTTGCCAATGTGCTCTGCATCGCATGACTAATGTTTCTGTTCACTCTATTTATATGCTGAAGTGCAGAATCACGTTTCTTCTTTGATTGATCTTGATTTTGTGACTGATTTCAAAAGATTTTCTTACGATCCCTGATTTCACTCGATGTTTAAAATCAATTGATTCTTTTCCCTTTACTATTATATTTTTACCTTATTGAATCTTTCCCAAAATAAGCCTATTTTTGTACCTAGACTCTATTGTCTACTTCATGCTTTTACTACTCTTTTTATGGCAATAATCAATCTGTCCCTAAATTAATTTTTCTTTCTTTAATTAAACTTGTTGATACCCATTAGACAGTGATTCCTTAATTAAAGGGGAATCACTTGGGTTAATTAATTCTAACTTGTGATTGTTTCCTTATTTGTGTTAAAATTATACTGATCTCTACTCGTTCTTAAAAAAAATATAAATACCTCTCCCTCTCCTCCTTTAAAAAACAAGTTCTAACGAACACATACAGTATAGTCACTACTTCTCTTTCTCAAATATTTTCAAAGTTCTCTCAAAGGCATTCGAGTCTTCTGCTGAAATCATAAGTTAGTTTCCTTGTGGCTCCAAGAGCTCTGCTTCTCTTTCTGTTTACTTTGCAACTGGTATGTCTCTTTAGTTTAATACTGCCTCTCCCCTATGTGTTTTACACTTCTGTTCTTTTGTTCTTGTTTCTTACTGGATTTCTGCAAGTTTGCCACCCTTGTTCCTATATGAATCCCCTATCCCTGAACCCCTTATATGTTGAGCTATGGTTCATAAAGCATGACAATACTTAAACATTGTTGTTCATGTGTCTGGACTGGATTCCTTGAATCCTAAACTCTATCAATTCCCACTCCCTTTCCCCTTATGTGTGCTCTGAGACTAAGAACTTGGTCTGGCAGTGTCCTAATCACTGTCCAGACCATGGTCTGACCTTCATAGGTCTATGCTCATGTTTGTTGGCTAAATAGGTTGGTCAGGGGTGTGCCAGCCTGCTTTGTGGCCAGGCATGACCACCAACCTGTTATGGTATTCCCCAACCCCTCTTTTGCACTTACACTCATTCTTAGAAATTAAGTTCTGCCCCTCTCTTGTGAGCCTTGCCTTAGGACCCTGGAGCTTCCTCTGAACTTGGATGCCTGAGAGCTGGCTTTTCCACATTGCACTGCTCCTAATTCTAATGGTATCTGGGGTGTAAGCAATGCCGGGGATCCCTAAGATTCATTGGAACTTTGAAACACCATGGGTAATGAGAAGGCTTTGGAAATATGGATCCCGGATTTGGTTAAACACATGTTATTGGACATTAGGATTGAATTAGGCTGCTCGGATCTAGCTGTTTGCTTTAGATGTATTTTTATTAGCTATTTTCTTGTCTGTAATAATTTTTATAAGAACTCAGGGGAATATAGTAAAAGGGTGTGGGAGGGGTTTTACTTTCTTGCATCAATTAAGGTAGATATCATGCTTTAGGACTCTCTTTTTTCTAGAAATCCTGCCTATAGGTCTGTTTAGCATCTCTGATTCAATCACATAGATACCATGCCTATAGGGTTTAACATTTAATTATGCTGCAAGTCACCTAGAAATCCTGCCTATAGGGTTTAATGTTTAACTATACTGCAAATCACATAGAAGCATGCATATTTGATTTAACGCTCATATTCTGTAACTAACGCATGTAGAGATCCTGCCTATAGGAATTCTAAGCTTTTTCTGAAAATTCATCATATCTATAGGGAATGCATATTCATTAGGCAAACTGTATGATTAATTAAAAACAGTCATCTCTTCATAAATTCTTTAACAGATTCTGAAAAATCAAATGTAGATATCATGCCTATAGGATTTTGCATCAAGTTCGTGTGATAATGATCTGTTAGCTGGTCCTTAACGCCTTAATTCAGTAACGTTTTCAAAAGCCTTACTCTTTTTGATAAAACTCTCTCGAATCAGTGTACATTTGTCCTAAAAGTTGAGTTCTTCAAATCTGCATCTTTTCTGAAACGGTTTATTTTCTAATATTCTGCCTAAGCATTTTCCAACCAAATTCTAGTCTTCATGAACTTGTCTTTTAAAACAGTTCTACAGCTTACTCTTTCCACAGGTAGTTCTGTCTTTTCTCCGAAATTCTTTACAATTATTTCTGTGTTTATAACCGGATAGTCTGCTGATTTTCTTTAAAACTCATTTCTAAGCTAAGTCTACAGTCTGTTCTCTCTTTCAAAAACTCTTCTGCATTAGTCTATCTTCTAAAATCAGTACTTTTCTAAATAACTCACGTTGAATACCTTAATACCTGACAACTGCATCCGAGTTGTCTAATGCAGACTTTCTGCCTAAAACACGTGTTGAACCAGTCTGTTCGCTGCTTAAATTTAATCTAAGACCAAACCTGTCACGACCCAAAATTCACTAAGGGTCATGGTGGCGCCGGACACCGCTGTCAGGCCAGCCCATTAGATTACCGATTTAAAAATCCTTTTTAAAAACATAAAATTCCAGAAATTTCCTTCCATTTTCACGAATAAAAGGGTTTTGCTTCACTTCAAATTATCAATAACAATTAAATCAAACCTTTCGAAAATCGTCCCAGAACCCGGTATCACAAGTACATGAGCGACTACTGATAAAAGAAATAAAATACAACATAACATCCCTTCGGAATACAATGGACAGGAAAGAAATACAGTTACTAGAAGGGACTTTAAAAGCTGCAGCCGCCTGGAATACTGCAACTCACCTAGTCCCGAATCGTCCGTGCTGCTGTGCCCAGTAGGCTGCTAGAGCTGTATATATACCTGTGCAACAAAAATGCACAGAAGTTTAGTATGAGTACGTAATCAACGTGTACTTAGTGAGTATCCCGCCTAATCCCGAAGGGGTAGAGACGAGATAGCCAACTTTGTCTCACTCTAATGGTCCAATGATCATTTATCCTCATTACACATATTAATCCGTAGATTTATTCTTTATGGGCATGGTTCCAATCAAATAGAGGAAACAATAAACACGTAGTTCTTTCATAGGAAAATTTCCCAAATTTCTCTTTAAAACATAATCCAGATATGTTTTAAGCCACAAAAGGGCAACAATAACTTAATCAAGTTCAGGCAGCAACACAGGCTTGTGCAAATCATACCGAGGTGACGGCCCGATCCAACAGAAATAAATGTGCACTTGCCGAGGGTCGACGGCGTGCCTATAGATGCATCTATTAATCTGCTGAGGTGTTCGGCCTGTTCCAAAATAAACACACACAGACAGATAAACAGTCAGGAAGTCATCGTGGAGCAAATATCCAGGAAGAGGTCAATTCTCTTTATTAATTTGAGAAAAACGAAGCTTAAGTCTTTAGAAAATCCAATTATTAATTTAATGTGATCTATTACACCGCTCGCGAATCATCCATGCGACGCGGTACACATAATATACATGCTCAGATAGCCAATTAGAATTTCATCAAGGAATAATTATCCAATAAGCAAATTCTTTGTTTAACAATTCAGGAAGGATGTTTAATCTCTTTTAAATTTGTTTACTAATCAAAGGTGGTTTAAACAATTCAAGTCATCAATGAGTCCATAATTTATTCAAGTATAGCTTTCTGGATCCTAAACTACCAGGACAATAGCATAATAGTAGCTATGCACGGACTCTCGTCACCTCGGGCGTACGTAGCCCCCACAAATAGGAACACTTAATCATTCACTTCACCTATGGGGTAATTTCCCCCTCACAAAATTAGAAAGGAGACTCACCTCGCTCCGAAGACCTGCCACCGGCATT
>MU676681.1:31893-46082 GCA_026770625.1 Nicotiana glauca | reverse complement strand
TCATTCTTTCAACTTTAAGCTTTCGAAATGAGAATTCTCTTCCCAAATCAACTCTGGACTTCTTGAAATTTAATTCCGACCACGCGTACAAGTCATAATACCTGAAATGAAGTTGTTCATGGCCTCCGATTGCTGAACGGAGCGCTAGTACTCAAAACGACTGGTCGGGTCGTTACAAAACCAGTATTTGTTAAGGCATGCTAAACTAAATGATTGTTTGATTTCTGGGGTTAATTTGAGCCTTGTATCATTGTTTGTTCTCCCCTCTTACTTGCTACTTGTTTTGAATGTCGAGTAGAATTTTATCCTTTAAGCTTCATAAAGGCCTCAATCCCTTTCTTTCCCTTTTAGGATTAGAAGTCCTAATACCCCCGAGACTGATAGGATTGGTACGGGTAGTAGCATGCGGTAAGTAAACGATACTGATTCGTGCTTTAATACCTTAACGGGGTGGGAAGGGTAGACATGGAGATGATAATTATACGATAACACTATGCGTACAATTAGGTACCAGTGTTTTGCGAATGATCCATGTAATGTATGAACCTAGGACCCCCTCCCTCTTTTTTAGTTTGTTATTTTCAGATTTTTCAAAAGTTTCCCAAAACCTTTTTCAAACTTTCGCTTTTGTTTATTTCCCTAAGTCATTTGCATCATTATTTGATCTATCCCCTCATGGCGTATCTCTTCTTAAATTGCAAAACTGTTATCTTCTAAATTTCAGCATCTTTAAATTTTTATTTGTAACGGTTTTCCCGTATTTTCAATGCTTGCTTGTTTATCTATTTGCTTGCATTTAAAGTCACAATTGTAGCATGGCCGGGAACCACACTAGTGGATCTTGAGGGGTGCCTAACACCTTCCCCTCGGGATAATTTCAAGCCCTTACCCAACTCTGGTTTTCATATTTAATTCTTCTTAAAGTGTCATAATGCACTATAATCATTAGATGGTGACTCTCCAAAATCCAAAACCCAACTCCCAAACGGGAATGGAGTTGTCTTCCCAAATGTCGTATACCCGATTCCGCGAGGAAGAAAAAGGGGGGCGTCGACAGCATGGCGACTCTGCTGGGGATTTCTTTAGGTTTTTACCATTGCATGATATACGTGACTTTATTGATTTCTTTTATCGCTTTTGTTTAATGTCTTTATTTTGAAACTAACCTGTTTATTTTGTTTCTTTTTCTTTAATTACCTTCATTTATTGATTTTCCATCAATACTGTTGTAATTTCTGAGCAATCATTGTAAACTTTATTGTATGAACGTGAAAATACATGTCAATTTGTTTCATCCTTGTAAATTGCATCTTCAACATCATATTCAACTCGTGTCAAAAAAATCCTATAGCAACGCTTATAATGAGTGGTTGAGCACTTCCAATACTATCACCCCCTTTAATTTGGCAACGGCATATTTGCGGTAAAACCAGTCGATCAACGGTGTAGTCGACGGTTCCGTGCCTTTCCTCTTGAGTTTTCCGCTCAAGGGTGCCAATCTAGCACTTCAAAATAGAAACCTTACTCGGTTAAACTGTACATGCATCATGGTCAAAACTAGCCGAGTCAGTTATGTTGTCCACATAATGACTCATTAAGATAGCCTTGTCCAAAGTCCATCGGGTTTTCTTGAAACCCAAACGGATGCCTTCACGTTCTGTGCATTTATTTGGAGAACTTAAGTGCTTTGCTATGCTAATTATTGATTTAAATAGTCGAGTCCGGTAGGGGTAAGGGCCTAACACTCTGTTTTGCAGAAAATGAGGCACGAGATCCCCAGATTTGGCATGGTAACCAACATCCATCCAAGGCTGCTGAATTGGTGGAATGACCTCCACTCAAGTGATCAAACACTCGTCTGCAAGTACCTAGGGAATCTGCCTTCTCTCCTAGAGATTCAGCCCAACAACATAATTATAGAGGCTGCAACGTTGTTCTGGGATAGCGACAAATCTGTGTTCCCCTTTGGTGACCTAGAAATGAATCCTTTACTTGAAGAAATATGGGGTCTAGCTGGGATTCCTTGGGAGACTCCGGGTTTGCTCATGCCAGAAAATCGCAAAGGAAGGGATTTTCTTAAGATGACGGGATTGAAGAAAACCCAGACTTAACCTGTTTGAAAGACTCCTACATCCCGTTTGACTATCTATATGAGAGGTACGACTATAGCAAGTCACACCGCACATATTCAGACGAATTTGCTATTACCTTATTGGGGCACGTCCATCGAAGGGTTTTTATCTTCATGTTTTGATTTTTTGGAATGATCGTATTCCATATGAAGAAGGCTATGATCCACACCAGACTAGCCATGGTAACCAAAACTCTGATGGAAGGGATTAGTGGGCAGACTTTCAGCATAGTGCCCATGATCGTCGCCGAGATATACCACGCCTTGAACAAGTGTCAACAACAAGGTAGTCATTTTGAGGGTTGCAATTTATTGCTTCAGCTGTGGCTCATGGAACACCTCCATAAAGGAGAGTACCAACAAGAGATTCTACGCAGAGATTGGGATGAACATATCACCTTCCACCAGCCAAGGCGTATGAATTATATGCCTAGAATGTTCGCACAGCCAGAGGACGCCAGAGGATGGGTGAAATTATTTGAAATCTGAGAGAAGACCAGGTACAATGGATGTTTGAGTGGTTCCCCATGGATGAATTCATCGTTCGATCCTGAGATGCACCATTCCTCATATTGATTGGCTTGAGGGGAACTTATCCTTACGTTCCTCTCCGAGTCATGAGACAAGGTGGGAGAAAACAAATCATACCGAATATTGATAAGATGAGTCACCTCAGGGCTGATTTCCAGGACGATGATAGCCCTCACAGGTGCCAAGCTTAGCATTTGTGGCATTGCAAAATCATTTTGGGGAAAGAATCTATTGAGCCAGACAGGTACCACGCCGGTTGTGTGCCGCATTATTCGGGTTGGTTAGAAGACAATGGCATGGGTAGACAAGATCCGTTCGGGGTCACAAAATTATTGACGAGCATGTTGAAGCACAGGTTAAGTATAATCAATTGCGTAAGAGAATTCGAGAGTGTGAAAGTGAGCATCGGGAAATACAAGAAGCCCATCAGAAATTGATCGAGGAGTGGAAAGAAATGGTTGTCAGCGCCAACAACCGACTAGGATATTAGGAGCGGGGTCTAGTAGAGCTGGAAGGAAAGTTCATCAAGAGGATCGAAGACTGCCAAAACGCTGAAGGAAATGCAGGCGGACACCTGGCCCGAGCCTACTTACTGCTAGGACTACGCGAGTTGGTGGAGTTGTTCGAGGTAAACAAGGATGCCAAATCTGGGGAAGGTACTTCTGGGACCTAGTATTTAGGAGTCCTTTATTTTGCTTTAATGATGTAATAAGGCCAATGGCCACTAGTGACATTTACTTTCTGTTATTTAGAGTCGTTTGGATTCGTCTTATTTTTATCAATAAAATTAGGCATTTAGCATTATAAGCTCTCCAAAATTATTTGTCGCTAGGCCTACCTCGGGTACAACGAGGCACCAAAATTAGGATACGATTTATATTCTCGCACAATGTGTTTAAATACTGCAATACTTTTTCCTCAAAACCCACACTAACTTGTTACCTTTTTTTTGTTTTTCTTTTATTTTTATTCCCCTCCCCAAAGGTTAGTTCGTGCATTCTGGCACCATCGGCATATTCAAGAAGATCCAAGGGCCCTCCACCTCCTCCTCCTCCTCCGAGTCCTTTCCGGAACAAGAACAAAGGAAAAATGGAAAACACAAGTGCTAGAAAGGAGATTGAAAGGAAGGAAACTTCTCAGTGTACCCCAATTGCTAAGGGAACTGCTGCTCATCTTGAACCAAAATTGTTGAAATTCCAGGAAGAGTTGGACCAAGTTCGGAACTTGGTGAGCCTATCATTCCCTCTTGATGCTCTTGATGTCAACACCCAGAATTCCGCACCTCCACAAAATACCCCGCAACCACAAATACAACCTACTAAAGTCCAAACCTGCAACACATGCAACAACGCTCCATTACTCATCCCCGAGCCACTGAACACCACAAATGACCATCTCCACAACACTCCTATTTACGTGGATACTGTGCCCCACTACGCCCAGCCCATCTCAAATGCACCTGAGTCTGATGACAAGGACTCCCTCATCAGGAACTTAGCGGCAGAACTCAAGAAATTAACTAGCCGGGTCTAGGGTGTCGAAGGTAGCAAAGGCATTGAGGGGCTGAACTATGAAGACTTATGCATTCAGCCAGATGTGGAACTTCCGGAGGCATACAAACCTCCCAAGTTTGAAATGTTTGACGGAACCGGAGATTCTAGAGTCCACCTGAGGACCTATTGCGACAAGTTAGTTGGGGTTGGAAGAGACGAGAAAATCCGCATGAAGCTCTTCATGAGGAGCTTGAAGGGAGATGCGCTATCCTATTATATCAGTCAGGACCCCAGGAAATGGACGAGTTGGGTAGGCATGGCATCAGACTTTATGGATAGATTCTGTTTCAATACAGAGAACGCACCGAATGTGTTCTACATACAAAATTTGAAGAAGATGCCCACCAAAACATTCCGCAATTATGCCACGCGTTGGAGGTCAGAAGCTGCAAAGGTTAGGCCAGCCCTGGAAGAAGAGCAAATGAATAGGTTCTTCGTCCGGGCTCAGGATCCCCAATATTACGAAAGGTTGATGGTGATCCAGGGTCAAAAGTTCTCTGATATCATCAAACTCGGAGAAAGAATCGAAGAGGGCATCAAGAATGGTATGGTAACAAATCTTGAAGCATTGCAAGCCACCAATAAAGCTTTACAAACTGGTGGCGCGTCCAAGAAGAAAGATTTAAGTGTCGTGATGATCACACAGAGAGCCAAATCACCACCAAAATACCACACTTACCTATCACCTCCACTTACATACCAGCCTATCCTAAATTACCAAGCGCCCGCACCCTCCTATCCACCTCCCGTTTACCAGTCCTCTCCACCTCTCACATATCAACCCACCTCGCCCAGATACTTTCAACCAGCACCTGTTTACCAAGCTTATAATGCTCAACATTATCACTACCAATCACCACCCACCCGTCAAAATTTTCCAAGACCCAGACCAAATTTTGAGCATAAACCTCCCAGACAATATACAGCCATCGCATAACCAATTGACCAGCTGTATGAGAGACTCAAAGCTACTGGTTAAGTCACTCCTATTCCAGCCAAAGCTCCAGAAAATCCCTCCCAGTGGGTCAACCCCAACAAGACCTGTGCGTATCACTCCGGTATGAACGGACACACCCTTGACGAGTGTCGTTCGTTGAAAGATAAGATTCAGTCCCTGATCAATAATAAGGTCATTGTAGCAAAGGAGCTTGCTCCTAATGTTCGTAGCAACCCCCTGCCTGACCGCAAAGGTGGAGACATTCATATGATCGAGATCGAGGATGATTGGGACCCCAAAGGGTCAATAGGTTTGATTGCTGAAGGGGATGAACCAAAGAAGCTGGCAGTTACCCTTAACCAGATTGTTGTGCAGAATCAGCCCTCCACGGACGATGAAGTGAGTATGTCTATGCCACTTGAATTTGAAGCACCTCCTTCTACAAAGGCGACCGGGCCAATCAAAGTTGAATTCGGGGTTCCAAAGGCACCTATACCCTTTAAAGTTGTTGTGTTACCACCAAGGCTGCCCATTCCAGTGGCAATGACTGACATGACACCATTCCACTCAAATGCCATACCATGGGATTACACTGCCGAAGCTAGGAGGAAAAGAAAGACAAAGACAGGAGAAACAATTGCTACACAAGGAATGACTAGAACAGGAAGGGTCTACACCCCAGAGCACCTAGTTGAGTCCGGTAAGCAAGCTCCGGGACATCCCATTGAGACAGGACTCGACGATCTTTGGAGGAAAATATAGGCTAAGGAGTACTCGGTCGCTGAACAGTTGAACAAAACACCGGCACAGATATCTATCCTGGCTCTTTTGCAAAGTTCAGATGCTCACAAGAATGCCTTAATGAAGATACTAAGTGAAGCCTACGTGCCCAGCAATATAACCGGGGGAAAGATGGCGAACATGGTGGGGCAAGTGTTGGAGAGCCAAAAAATAACCTTCCATGAAGACGAATTGCCACCAGAAGGCTTGGGCCACAACAAGGCACTGCACATCACCGTGCAGTGCAAAGATTATTTCATCACCAGGGTTCTGATCGACGGGGGATCAACCCTCAACATCTGTCTGCTTGTAACTCTCAGAACTTTGGGTAAAGGCCTACACGAGATCAGAGACGGGGCTATCAATGTCAAAGCCTTTGATGGATCCCAGAGATCTACTATTAGAGAAATCAGTTTGTGCTTGCAAATGGGACCAACATGGTTTGATGTCGACTTCCAAGTGATAGACGTCCCGGCATCCTACAACTTGCTGTTAGGACACCCCTGCATCCACGCTGCTGGAGCCGTAGCATCGACCCTGCAATAGGTGGTAAAGTTTGAATGGAACCACCAAGAGGTGATCATTCATGGTAATGGTAGCAACCCTATATATAGTCGCCAGACCATCCCGATGATTGGAGGCAGAAGGAAAATAGGCGAAGAGACATACCACCATATTGAAAGGTCCAACGCTGTAGAAAAAGACAAGTGGTGGGACAACAAGATTGAAAGCATCCTGAATTGGTGTGGGTACGAGCCTGGAAAGGGGCTCGGTAAAAATCTTTAGAGGATCACTAAGCCCATCCAACTGAAGAAGCATGGCACTACCTTTGGCTTAGGGTATGATTATACTTAGAAAGAACTCCAGAACTGGTTGCCACCATGGTGCGGCCCCTACTATCCATTGGAGTTTCCTATACCTAGCCTAGATTAAACCTTCCAGCTAGCATATACTATATATGGGTCCGAAGAGGACGAAACATTAGCAGCCATGAAGAATTTGTTCCTAGAGGATGATGATATGGACTGTTGTGTTCTTTGTGAGGAGGAGGGGGAGGAAGGCCCTTCTATACAAGCTGTGAAAAGAGGAAACCGCCTTAGCAATTGGTCAATTAGGACCGTCAGGGCCCGGAAGGCTTCGGGGTAGCTAGGCTAAACAAAAGCAGCATGCATCGCATTTTTTTAGTTTACTTTACTAGTTAATTTTCTTTCCGCATTGTCTTTAATTTCGTAAAGAGCTCCGATGTTTCAAATAATTTTGAATTTAATCAAAGCATCTCAGGTTATCATATATATCTCGCTTATTATTTTCTCTATCATTTACTCTATTTTATACAGCATTACTATTACTTATCTTGACGATGAACCAACGACTGTGACTTGCAACGAAACAACGGAACAAAAGGACATAGATTCAGAAGAAGATGAAATACCTGAAGAGATCATCAGAGAGGTTGAGAATTTTGAGAACAGACCTAAGTCCAACCTGGAAGAAACTGAGGTCATTAATTTGGGAGATGCAGAGAATGTCAAAGAAACTCGCATCAGTGTTCACTTGTCGCCATCAGAAAAGGAGGAATATACAGAATTTTTGAAAGAATATGAGCACATATTTTCCTGGTCGTATGATCATATGACTAGCCTCAGCATGACCATTGTAGCTCATAAGTTGCCAATAGATCCAGCTTGTCCGCCAGTAAAATAGAAGCTCAGGAAATTCAAACCCGACATGAGTTTTAAAATCAAAGAAGAGGTTACTAAGCAAGTCAAGGTTAAGGTTCTCAAAGTGGTCGAGTATCAAACA
This sequence comes from Nicotiana glauca, assembly GCA_026770625.1. NCBI lineage: Eukaryota > Viridiplantae > Streptophyta > Magnoliopsida > Solanales > Solanaceae > Nicotiana > Nicotiana glauca. Next base: position 38,347 of record MU676681.1, on the reverse strand, counting down.
TGGTTAGCCAATATCGTGCCAGTACCAAAGAAGGACAGGAAGGTTAGAATCTGTGTCGACTACCGGGATCTCAACCGGGCCAGTCCCAAGGAAGACTTCCCCTTGCCAAACATACACATTCTTATCGACAACTGCGCTAAACATGAGTTGCAATATTTTGTTGATTGTTTTGCTGGGTATCATTAGATATGGATGGATGAGGAGGATGCAGAGAAAACGGCTTTCATCACACCGTGGGGAATGTATTGCTACAAAATGATGCCATTTGGATTGAAGAATGCTGGCGCCACCTACATAAGAGCCATGACTACTATCTTCCACGACATGATACACAAGGAGATTGAGGTATATGTGGATGATGTCATCGTCAAATCCAATAAAGCCACTAATCATATGGAAGATCTGAGAAAGTTCTTCAACAAACTAAGAAGGTATAACTTGAAACTGAATCCCGCCAAGTGTGCATTCGGGGTTCCTGCCGGAAAACTACTGGGTTTCATCGTGAGTCATCAAGGAATAGAATTGGACCCATAAAAGGTCAAAGCCATCCAAGAATTGACACCGCCAAAGAACAATAAGGAAGTGATGAGTTTCCTGGGGAGACTCAACTATATCAGCTGGTTCATAGCCCAGTCCACAGTCACTTGTGAACCCATCTTTAAAATGCTAAAGAAGGACGTTGCTACTAGATGGACCGACGATTGTCAGAAAGCCTTTGATAGAATCAAGGAGTACTTGTCAACGCCACCAGTCTTGGTTTCGCCCGAGCCAGGAAAGGCCTTATTGATTTATCTTACGATTTTGGATGGAGCATTCGGTTGTGTTCTGGGGAAACATGATGAAACAGGGAAAAAGGAGCAGGCCATCTACTACCTCAGTAAGAAGTTTACCCCATACGAGGCCCGGTACTCCTTATTAGAGTGCACCTGTTATGCTCTGACTTGGGTAGCTCAAAAATTGAGGTATTATTTCTGTGCTTACATCATTTATCTCATATCCAGGATGGACCCGCTGAAGTATATTTTTCAGAAGCCCATGCCCACTGGCAAGCTCGCCAAGTGGCAAATCTTGTTGAGTGAGTTTGACATTGTTTACGTGATTCAGAAAGCAATCAAAGGTCAAGCCATCGCAGATCACCTCGCCGAGAACCCTATCGACAGAGAATACGAACCCCTGAAAACGTATTTTCCTGACGAAGAAGTGTCCTTTGTAGGAGAAGATATTGCGGAATCCTACAATGGTTGGAGGTTGTTTTTCGACATGGCCGCCAATTTTAAAGGAGTTGGTATAGGGGCAGTCCTAGTATCAAAAATCGGCCAGCATTACCCGGTATCCGCCAAGCTCAGGTTCCCTTGCATAAACAACATGGCTGAATACGAAGCTTGCATCCTGGGACACAAGATGGCTGTTGACATGAACATTCAAGAGTTACTAGTGATCGGGGACTCAGACCTGCTCATACATCAAGTTCGAGAAGAATGGGCAACCAAAAACTCTAAGATACTTCCCTACTTGCATCACATACAGGAGTTAAGGAAAAGATTCACAAAGACAGAATTTCAGCATGTCCCCAGGGTCCAGAACGAGTTCGCTGACGCATTGGCTACTTTGTCATCCATGATCCAGCATCCAGACACGAATTTCATTGATCCCATCCCGGTAAAGATTTATGATCAGCCAGCTTATTGTGCTCACGTTGAGGAAGAAGCGGACGGAAAACCATGGTTCCACGACATCAAGGAGTACTTGACAACAGGAGAATATCCAGAACTTGCCAACGCCGCTCAGAAACGCACACTTCGGAGATTATCCAACAATTTCTTTCACAGTGGGGGAATCCTGTATAGGAGGACTCCCGATTTGGGTTTGTTAAGGTGTGTCGAAGCAAAGGAAGCAACCAGGCTATTGGACGAAGTGCATGCAGGGACTCGCGGGCCATACATGAATGGTTTTATCTTAGCAAAGAAGATACTCCGAGCAGGTTATTTTTGGATGACTATGGAAACAGACTGTATCCAATATGTTCGCAAATGCCATCGCTGTCAGATACATGCAGACATGATAAAGGTGCCTCCTAACGAGCTTACTGCAACAAGCTCACCGTGGCCATTTGCCGCCTGGGGGATGGATGTCATTGGACCTATCGAGCCTGCCGCATCAAACGGGCACAGATTTATCCTGGTGGCAATTGATTACTTTACCAAATGGGTTGAAGCAGCATCGTACAAGGCAGTGACTAAGAAAGTTGTGGCAGATTTCGTCCGTGATCGTATTGTTTGCCGATTCGGGATTCCAGAATCAATCATCACTGATAACGGTTCCAATCTCAACAGCGACCTAATGAAAGCAATGTGTGAGGCACTCAAGATCAAACACAAGAACTCCACAGCCTACAGGCCTCAGATGAATGGAGCTGTGGAGGCAGCCAACAAGAATATCAAGAAGATATTAAGGAAGATGGTCGAAAGCCACAAACAATGGCATGAGAAGTTATCATTCGCTTTGCTGGGATACCGCACCACAGTTCGCACATCGACCGGAGCAACTCCCTACATGCTAGTTTATGGTACAGAAGCGGTCATCCCCGCCGAGGTGGAAATTCCCTCCTTGAGGATCATACAAGAAGCAGAGTTGGATGACGCAGAATGGATAAAAGGTCGCTACGAGCAGTTAGCCCTTATAGATGGGAAAAGAATGAATGCAGTTTGCCACGGTCAGTTGTATCAGAACAGAATGTCCAGAGCCTTCAACAAAAGAGTTAAGCTAAGAAAGTTTACACCGGGGCAGCTGGTGTTGAGGAAAATATTCCCACATCAAGATGAAGCCAAGGGGAAATTCTCTCCCAACTGGCAAGGTCCGTACATGGTTCACCGGGTTCTAACTGGAGGAGCCCTTATTCTTGCAGAAATGGACGGAGAAGTCTGGCCAAAGCCAATCAACTCAGATGCAGTGAAACGATATTATGTGTAATCACCTATGATGCTTTATGATGTAATTTGAACTATGCCTGACCTGATTCTCATTTAAGAGGGAATACGTAGGCAGCCCTATGGGTTCGGTCACAATTTAATAAAAATCTCATTTCCCCTATTATTGGGACTGGGGCAGAATTTTGAGAAGGACCCTCAAAATTCTGAAGTTGGTCTTCAGCCGCTCATCACCAAGGATGTCATCTCAATAAACTAGGGAAGAATTTTGAGGAAGACCCTCAAAATTCTGAAGTCGATCTTGCATTCATTCAGCGCAGCCGTCAGAAGTGCCAGCCCAGTAAACTGGGGCAGAATTTTGAGGACGGCACTCAAAATTTTGGAGCTAGAAAGGTTGCAATGCTTTGAACTGCGTTGTAGTCATTGGTTCATCTAAACAAAACTATGTTCTACTTACGTTATATTTGTTAAATCATGCATAACTATGATAGTTGCTATTTGGCAATGCTACCCCAATGACACGCAACGTCGGAAGCCATGGAAGAGTGAACGAACCTTTCCCCTTTACAAAACTCACAATTTTCTTTAGATGCAGGCACCCAAGTCACAAAGTTACCAAACGTGTTATGCAACCGCATCGAACCGTTGCGCCTATGCGCATTTGCTATCTGCACGTAATAGCCCAGCAACCGCAATATCACGATCAGCTATCAGCTAAGAATTTTTTGTTCTTACTATTCGCTTTATCTTATTGCATAAGGCTACCTTTCTGCCTTCCGAGACTAAGCGTTGTCTCCATCTGCATTTCCCCGCATTGCATAAGGCTACCTTTTTGCCTTCCGAGACTAAGCGTTGTCTCCGTCTGCATTTTCCTGCATTGCATAAGGCTACCTTTTTGCCTTTCGAGACTAAGCGTTGTCTCCATCTGCATTTTCCTGCATTGCATAAGGCTACCTTTTTGCCTTTCGAGACTAAGCGTTGTCTCCATCTGCATTTTCCTGCATTGCATAAGGCTACCTTTCTGCCTTCCGAGACTAAACGTTGTCTCCATCCGTATTTCCTGCATTGCATAAGGCTACCTTCTGCCTTCCGAGGTTAAGCTCTACCTCCACTTGCATGGCTGAAATATCGCCACCTTTACTTACGTCTTGCAATTGGATGAAATATCGCCTGTTTCATTTAAATTTTTCTATCGACTGAAATATCGCTATTTACATTTCTGCAATCGGCTGAAATATCGCCTGTTTCATTTAAAAAAATTTATCGGCTGAAATATCGCCATTTACATTTCTTGCATCGGCTGAAACATCGCCAAACGTTATTTAAATTTTTCTATCGGCTGAAATATCGCCATTTACATTTCTTGCATGGCTGAAAAATCGCCACCTTTACTTACGTCTTGCAATCGGCTGAAATATCGCCTGTTTTACTTAAATTTTTCTGTCGGCTGAAATATCGCCCTTTACATTTCCTGCATCTGCTGAAACATCGCCAAACTTTATTTAAATTCTCTGCCGGCTAAAATATCGCCATTTACATTTCTTGCATCGGCTGAAACATCGCCTGTCTTATTTAAATTTCTCTCGGCTGAAATATCGCCATTTTACTTTTCACATCGGCTGAAACATCGCCTGCTTTATTTAAATTCTCTGCCGGCTAAAATATCGCCATTTACATTTCTTGCATCGGCTGAAACATCGCCTGTATCATTTAAATTTTCGTCGATTGGAATATTGCCATTTACACTTTTGCATCGGCTGAAATACCGCTAAATCTTGCATTTCATGGGTTGAAATATCGCCAAAACTGTCCAAAGGCGTCATCGTTCGAAGGAATCATCTTCATAGCCCGAGAACACCAGGTCATGGCCCGAGGACCCCACTTTATATCTTGCACATCATTATTTAAAGGCATCATGGTTCGGAGGCACCATTATCATGGCCCGAGAACATCATTTCATAGCCTGCAAATCCTTATTTTGCGCTTCATGGCCCAGGACATCATGGTCTGAGTATGTCATCCTAACCGTCCGAAGACAGCATTCATGGTTCAACGAGAACTTGCATCACGTTTAAGTTTATGCACGATATACGCCTGTATTGCTCACTTGTAGGTACACCGGCTAGCAATGGCCGTCTCGGTAGGAGCATTTCCACTCCGGCTCCCGCAACCTATCAACTTCAAAACACCTTTTGCCTCCCCCGAGCATCGTATCCGTCCTTCAAATCTCCATCGGCATGTTCTGTCAATGGTTCCTGAACTACATACGGCATAATTCCTGTAAGACCAGGGATATGTAGGTAGCTCAGAAACCAGAGCTCAGTCAAATTCTTTTCAAATCGCAGCTTCCGGTCAAACTTGGCCATCATGTCTTTACCCGATAACTCTTTCATCCTTCACGGGTAAAGAGGGGCAGCTGTTGATACCCAATTTTTCCCTAAATATTTTTTATACCCAAATATTTCTAAAATAGCATATTGGTGCATATATAAGCACACCCAAGAGTTTTGGCATTTTAATGATTTTTTAAAACCAATTTGTTGCCTATTTTAGTACAACAAAATCCAATAATTATTCCTAAAATTATCATTTTGGCAAATAATTCATTTTATTCTCATATTTGCACCAAAATATAATTACAGTAATTTTTTGCATATTTTTTACAAATTTATTTGGTGTTTTAAAAGCTAAATTACATATAACTACAATTATAGCCTTCTTGTAATTTATAGCATTTTATGTTTATAAAATTAGTCCCAGCTTTTTTAAATTAGTGCTTATGTAATATTTATTTACCCAGTACTCTTAATTTGCTTTTTAAAATTGTATTACTATTTTTATAAAAAATTAAAGGGGACAATTGGCTATTTACGATTTAGCCTCAATACCTTTCAATTATAACCAATTTTTTGCACCCCAATTTAATCCCCATTCAGCCTCAATTTGAGCCCAAATTACCCCAGCCCAATTACCTAATCTACCCGACCCAGTACCTGTTAAACCAAACCCGCCTGTTCTTTTTTCTAAAAATCTGAGTCGTTGATCGTTTTGATCAACGGCCCTGACCTCCCCTTTCCTTTTTTAATTCCAAACGACCTCTTGCCCTACCCATTTCTCACCAAACACCGCCCTTTGATTCCTCTCTTCTCTCAACTCTCTCTGAACTTACCTCAAACCCTAGCCGCCGCCTCCCATAAAAACCCTAATCCATGGCTTCCTAGACTCATCAGAGGCCTATATGGCCTCCCATGGCTTCTTAGTGCTCATCTTTGAGGTCCTATGACCAGACCTTGAAGGGGTCTCGACCAAGCTTTTGCTCGATGGCTGTTCTCCGGTCATCTTCAACCTCTATCCCGCCAGCCATGGCCATTCGAACTCGATCTTCGACTATCCCGCCTAGATCGGGAGTTTTCAAAGCCTTTCTCATTTCCTGGGTTTCTTATGAAACCCTAAATCTAAGGTTCCTTCGATTTCTTTTTAGATCTACTCTAGATCTATGTGTGTTTAAACTTTCTGAGCATGTTTCT
>MU676681.1:0-30740 GCA_026770625.1 Nicotiana glauca | reverse complement strand
TTTCCCAAAATAAGCCTATTTTTGTACCTAGACTCTATTGTCTACTTCATGCTTTTACTACTCTTTTTATGGCAATAATCAATCTGTCCCTGAATTGATTTTCTTTCCTTAATTAAACTTGTTGACACCCGTTAGACAGTGATTCCTTAATTAAAGGGGAATCACTTGGGTTAATTGATTCTAACTTGTGATTGTTTCCTTATTTGTGTTAAAATTATACTGATCTGTACTCGTTCTTAAAAAAACTATAAATACCTCTCCCTCTCCTCCTTTAAAAAACAAGTTCTAACGAACACATACAGTATACTCACTACTTCTCTTTCTCAAGTACTTTCAAAGTTCTCTAAAAGGCATTCGAGTTTTCTGCTGAAATCATAAGTTAGTTTTCTTGTGGCTGCAAGTGCTCTGCTTCTCTTTCTATTTACTTTGCAACTGGTATGTCTCTTTAGTTTAATATTGCCTCTCCCCTATGTGTTTTACACTTCAATTCTTTTGTGCTTGTTTCTTACTGCATTTCTGCAAGTTTGCCACCTTTGTTCCTATATGAATCCCCTATCCCTGAACCCCTTATATGTTGAGCTATGGTTCATAAATCATGACAATACTTAAATATTGTTGTTCATGTGTCTGGACTAGATTCCTTGAATCCTAAACTCTATCAATTACCACTCCCTTTCCCCTTATGTGTGCTCTGACCCTAGACCTTGTCTGGCAGTGTCCTAATCACTGTCCAGACCATGGCCTGACCTTCATAGGTTTATGCTCATGTTTGTTGGCTAAATAGGTTCAATCAAGGGTGTGCCAGCCTGCTTTGTGGCCAGGCATGACCACCAACCTGGTTCGGTCAAGTTCATTTGCTTCATTTTGCACTACCATCATGGAGATGATTCCTACATCTGGTTCCTTTTCTGATTCACTGGAGGAGTCTCCCCATGCAGCAAGAGCTTGCTTCACAACATTGTCAATTGCATTTTTTTGGCTAAATCGTTTGTCAGGAACCAAGTTCCTTTTTACTACTTTGTCAGAGTTGTGTTTGAGATGCTCTTGTTTCAGAAATGGGCAGTCTTTGATGAAGTGTCCAGGCTTCTCACACTTATGACAACAATCATTTCCTTTGGAATTCCTGCTGGAACTTCTTTCTTTGGGATCCTACCATTTTTGCGACCCATCTTCTGAAATCTTTGTGATCTATTGGTTGATTGACTTTCCTCGAAGTTTGGTGGAGCATCCATGTAGATCATTTCTAGGTGTTAACCTTTTAGAAAGAACCCGCTTTGATACCAATTGATAAAAATTGAGCGTCCACCAGACTGTATAGAGAACCGGGTTCTTTATGATTTTCCACTGAAAATACTAAGGAACCAAACTGTATAGTGATCTGGTCCTTTATCAATTTGGTATAATGCTAACTGCGGAACCAGTATATATATGAGACACAAGATAAGTTCCCACTGTATAGAGAACCAGATTCTCTAACAGTTCCTACTGTAAGCAACAAACTGTGCAACCAATCAGTACAGGGAATCGGGTTCTCTAATTGTTACCACAGTAGCTTAGTAGTAAGTAAAGAACACAGAGGATTTTTACGTGGAAAAATCCCAACTCAAGGGGATAAAAACCACGACCCACACTTGTAGGCTTTCAACTTCACTAACTTATAAACACCTATTACAAGCCATTTTGTAATACCTCTATTACAAAGGATTCAACTCAACTAACTTGTGGCACTCTCACCACAAGCCACTTTGTGACTCTCTAGTTACAAAGACTTTGACTAACTTGTGATACTCTCACCACAAGCTACTTTGTCACTCTCTAGTGGCAAAGACTTTAAACAATCTAACTTGTAATAATCCTATTACAAGCCACTTTGTAATAACTCTATTACAAAGGCTTACAACTTGACTAACTCTAGCCAATACACAAACTTGGAGGGTTTGTGATTTTGGGTTTCCTAAAACAACTTCTTAGAAAGCAAGATAGGAGTTACAATTGAAGAACAAATACAATGACTCAACAAACCTAAGGACTTAAGACATTTTCAATCTTGGATCTGGTCCTTGAGGTTAAAGCAACTTTGTTCTTGAGAGAGGTTATTCTTGCACTTGAGAGAATATTTTCGTTTCTGATTTTGCAAGTGTTGAGAAGAACGTATTTTGTCTTGCACCAGGTTTATACAACAAAAGACATCACCTTAGTGATGTCAAATCTTGGTTAGTACATGCCTCTTCTCAATGGGAAGTGACTGCTGCACTGTCTACTGCACTGTTGAAGGCAGTCACTTTCTGCAGTTGCTTTCCAACTGTACTGTTGACTTATACTTCTGTCAGGGGAACACCAAGGTATCAGGTCCCTAATCTGGTTCCTATGAATCTAAAGCACACTACCCAGATTATCTTGGGTCGATTAACTTGAATGACTATACCAGGCATGCTTCGGGTCCTTTATATGGTTCTCTCATGAAGTAAGTTATTTTACCTTTCTTGATTGTATTTATACTTGTGTGACATCACTTGCAATGATGTAACCAAGGTAGGTAAAAATCTTTCCATAAAAAGTTGAGTGTTGCACTGTTCCTGTATAATAGCGTGTGCAGGCAGCAACTTTCCTACTGGAGAGTTGACTTCATATAGTCTCCTCAGGAAGGACCTGTTCCCTCAGCTGTTCCTTCCACTCTTCCTCACTTGAGTCATTGCTATCAGATTTGATACCAAGTTATTTTCTTTCTTTGGTTCTCTTCTTTCACTGTATATCTTTCTTTTCATCTCGTATGTCTTCAGATTTGCAACCAGATATTGTATGGTCAGCTCCTTCAACTCCTTTGATTCAGTAATAGCATTCACCTTGCTTTTCTAAGGGCTGGATCCCAACCTGGAACTTTGTGATCTCAGGTTCTTGTAAATGTGTAACAAGTTCCTTATTTGGTTCTGGGCGGTAAGTTTGTTAGATCATCAAAACATAAAGTAAAGTACTTGTATCCAAGGTACTTGTAACCTATCGCGTAAGAGCCTCAACGCCAACCTATATTAGAGGTCGTGTCGACCCAACCGTAGAGCCTAAAGAACCAGTTTATATTGGAGGTCGTGCCAACCCAACGTGTAAGAGCCTCAACACCACCCTATATTAAAGGTCGTGCTGACCCAACACATAAGAGCCTAAAGCGCCAGCCTATATTGGAGGTCTTGCCGACCCAACGCGTAAGAGCCTAAGAATCAGCTTAAAATTCTAAAACTTAAGGGTTGACGAGCTCGAGTCGAAACCCGAGTCGAAGACTGAGCCCAAAACGATTAAACCAAAAAGAGCCTAAGGTCAAACACGTAAGAGCCTAAGAGCTAGCTTAAAATTCAAAAACTTAAGGGTCTACGAGCTCGAGTCGAAACTCGACTCAAAGACTGAGTCAGAAATGATTAAAAAATGCCTAAGGTTAAATATGTAAGAGCCTATGGGCCAGCCTAACAAGCCTCAGGGCCGATTTGTAAACCTAAGAGTTTTACCTCGAAATCCACTCATATGGCTAATCATTGACAAACGTCAAAATTCAAAACAAAAGAAAAGACATACACGAGCAAAGGGAATTCATGAAAAGGGTAAAACCGAAAGGTTTCTTTTTATATGTATATGTGAAGTAATACAAGGCTTCATTTACAGAGTTCTCTAAGAGCATTATACGCAGAATTAGAAAGGAAGGGCCTAGTCTACTTTCCCCTCGGGGACTACGACTCCATCGGCCTCTTCCTTATTATCTTTGGCGTCGGATATGAGGAACTTGGCATCCTATTCGTCCGCCTTAGCCTGCTCTATCTCTTCCGAGAGATTGAAGCCCCTATGATGAATCTCCTCGAGGGTTTCCTTTCGGGATCTACACCGGGCATATTCATTGCTTCTGCTATCCCGATCGGAAGCCCCTCTCAACTCAGCTTGAGCATCGGTATCGTCTTTTAAATATACGACCACTTTCTTATCAGCCTTAGCTTGAATCTCTTCAGCTTCAGCCCGGGCATCCACGACCTTGGCCATCATCTTTAAAAGGTCAGACTTGATCCTTACAATCCTGCTTATCAGGACCGAGCTGTTCTCATGAGCATTCCGGAGTTGCACCTCGAAGGTAGAAGCTTTGGCCAAAGAATTCTTCTTGGCCGCTACTTGGGCATCTATCTAAGCCCTTAGCTCATTACACTCATACTTGGCCTGACCAATTTTTCCTCATAGGCGTTCCAAGTCCTCCGTATTTCTCTGCAACTAAAGTATCAAAATACTAATCTCTAAAGATGGAAGGAGAAAACATGCATCCCCTCGAAATAGAGATTACGTGTCTCTCAAGGTAATTTCCGTAGTTCTGGCTTCGATTCATCTCATACCGAAGGTATATCAACTCTTTTCCCCTTTTATCACAAAGAAGGCTGAGGGATTTCTCCCCGTCCAAGGCTTTCCGCAACCTGGCTTCACAGTGGAGCAACTCAGATTTGAGTTTGTCAAAAGCCTAATAAAAAGAAGCTCACTCAGAAAATGAAAATGCAAAACTGAAAAACCAACAAAGCAAACCAAAACTCACCATAATCATGATAGAGAATAGAACACAGAGAGAGAGAGTACTGACATAATAAAACGAGGATTCATATTAATAAAGATTTAATATGCCTCTGCCTTCTGAAAAAGGAACATGCAACATTAGACTTGTTAATAGGATCAGTAGTAGTTCATCCCAACCATCAAAAAAAGAAAAAAAAACAACATCCGCCAAACCATCAACACAGAAACAAAACATAAGAAACATATCCAGAAAACTGGTCACTAAAGGGTATTTAGGGGGCACTAGGAGGAAAAGAATTGGTAGCTGCAGCAAGTCTGGAGAATGAGGTCTATTAGGGTGTTTCCCGACTTTTGCTCATTGAGCAGTTCAGCCTTTAGTTTCTTTACTCGTGCCCTGAGATCAGTATTTTCCAGTGTCAAATGAACCACTTCATCGTCCGACATGAGAACCCCTCGGGCTTGCTGACCTTCCAGGATAGCATTCCTGGCCTTCATCCGACGAATTTCCTAAGCTGCACTGTTCTGGGCATTGATAAGCTGAGAAACAGTTGATGTACTTCCTACCCCCTATACATTTCCACATACTCGCACTCTTCCAAAGTTGTCTGTGAGAATGTCTGCTTTCGAGTCCCCACTTTACATGTTCCCAGTGGAACTTTAAGGAATTTGAACACTAGGGTAAGCAAGAATCCATAGGGAAGGCCATGATTACCGTCCTTGAAGGTGGCAACCTTTAGCATGTGTTCAATCATTATGGCAGGCAGACTCATAAGATTGAAACCGTCCAGTTGCTCCATTAGGAATAGGTCACACATAGAAGTCACTGACCTCCTTTCAGCTGAAGCAACGAGACGTTGTTAACCAATTCAAACTGCAGCTGGCAAACGGGGAGTAGTGCTTTCTTATGGATCTAGTCCCCTTTCTAATTAGCATTGTCTTTCACCACTGCTTTGCTGAAGTTATACTGACAAACATATCGTACACTCAACACCCAACTCTAGGAACTTTTAAAATTTCTCCAAGCAATTTTACATCAAAGAAGATATCTACCCTATTGACCAAAGCACAAACATGGTCAGTATCAACCGGAAAGAGACTAGCGAAGACACTTTGTACGTCCTCCTCATACACCTTAGGTGCATCAATGTAAAATAGATGCACCCATTGTTGAAACTCATCCATTTCCAGAATTTGGCCCATTCTGGCCATCTCAGAGATTGCTGGGTCAAACGTACGACCCAACAGAACTTTTTGATGCCTTAGACGCTCAGAGCCAAGGCTAACTTCACTTAAATTTTCTTCACAGAACTAGGTTCTTCAACTGATTCAAACTTGCGTTTCCCAAACTTCTCTCCACTGACTTTGCCTTTTCCCTTGGACTTTACTAGTACATACTCATTAGACACGGAAAAGTCACTCATTACCTCCTTCATCTTAGACTTAGATGTTGACCCTTTCTCAATTGAAACAAGCTTTGCTTTTTTCGAGGACTGCCTAACAAGTGAAGCAGGTTCCTCGGGAGTTCCTTCTTCTACCTCGACTACAGGTATAGCCTCATTACTTACAGGTGCACCATCCTTTACCAACTTTCTTCTCTTCTTCTTACTACTATTCTTTCTCTTTTGAAGAGTAGAATCGTAGGCCACTTTGACTTGAAGCCTGGTAGTAGGTCGTTTGATTTCATACTCATGAGTGGACACAATCTTTCGCTTACTTATGAACACATCAAAAGCCATATTGTCTAGGTCTTCTTCATCATTGGATCGCATTTCAGGTGCTTGAATTTCCAGGGGCACAACATCGATTGTAGGAACGACATTGTCCTGGGGATGAGAGCCCTAAATTGGGTCCTCCGGAAAGGGATCAAGTTCCTCATGTGATGCCCCAGTAGTATTTGCTACTGCATCCTCTTCAACAGCAACAATGGCCCATTCTTCCTCCACACTATGTGTCTCATTTCTCTGGGAAGTAATTTTATGAAATACCCCATCAGCAGATACTATAAACACAATTACGACATCTTTCTCTTCTTCAACCGATGCTTCCACAACCATGGATTCTGTGGAAACGAAGGCAGAACCCTTTGTGAACTCAGTATTTTGACCTTGTTCTCCACTTCGGGCTTGACTGGTGGGAACAATAGATGATGAGGAGATCGGAATAGCAGTTTCCAGGGTTTCTGAGTTGGGAAGAGATTGGAAAACTGGGAAGGTGTGACTACAGCAACAAGAGTGATAGAGGGTGATAAAGGCTTAGTGAAAGCGAGAGGTTCCATAGATGGTTCAGTGTTAGTTACAACTGAGGAAGAGAGATCGGAAGTTTTCTTAGCCATTGAAAGAAGTGGTGTGACAATCCTTCCTTTTTGGGTAATTCTAGAGTGGGACTTATGGTTAAGAGGAGCAGAAGAGAGAGTTTTTAAAAGGAGAGGATAATTATGAAGGGTGAGAAATAGGCATCGATTCTGAAATGGCGGTTGGGCGTAGAGAATTGCACTATTTCAGAGGGATGGAACATTTTGAATTGAAGGGACGTGACAGCAGGATCTGAAAAGTTGGTGGCATGGTAGTTGTATTTTTGTACCTTTTTTAAGACATGTATTAAAAGGATGCACATAACTACTAACCTTTTGGTACAAGAACCTGGTTCTTGATTTTTCTTAAAAAAGAATCAATCCTTTTTTATCATTCATGCACTGTTTTTATCGCCTCTATGCTCATCATGCGTGTTTACCTGCAACGGTATTGAAGTGAGTTAGACATGGCCAGAAAACACTTTGAGCCAGTTATTTCTTAAGGATAAGAGCCAGCCAAAGTGGAATCAGGTTCTTAATTTGGCTTCTACAGTCCCAGATTTACTCTGTTTCTTTCAAACTATTCCCTACTTAGTGCCTTGGTGAAAATGTCTGCACTTTGATCTTCTGTACTGCAGAACTTCATACATATCAACCCTTTCTCCACATTATCTCTCAGAAAATGATGCCTCACATCAATATGTTTTGTCATTTTATGTTGAGCTGGATTCTTGGCCATGTTGAGTGCACTCGTGTTGTCACATAGAATGGGCACACTCTCAATGAGTACCCCAAAATCCTCCAGTTGATGCTTGATCCATAGAAGTTGAGCACAACAGGATGTTGCAGCTACGTATTCATCTTCAGCTGTTAACAGAGCCATTGAATTCTGCTCCCGTGTTCCCCAAGAGATAAGACATGAACCTAAGAAGTGAGCCATTCCAGAAATGCTTTTTCTGTCCACAAGATAACCTGCATAGTCTGCATCAGCATACCCAATCAGATTAGAACTATCACCTGATGGATAATACAACACCAGGTCATGTGTTCCTTTTAGATATCTCAGTATTCTTTTGGCAGCCTTTAAGTGAGATTCCTTGGGATTTGATTGAAACCTTGCACACAGCCCCACGCTAAAAACAATATCAGGTCGACTGGCAGTGAGATAGAGGAGAGACCCAATAATGCCTCTATACATTGTTTGATTCAAAGGAGATCCAGTTTCATCCATGTCCAGTTGAGTGGCAGTTGCAATGGGAGTGTCTATAACCTTTAATGCTTCCATGGCAAACCTATTCAAGAGTTCCCTGATGTATTTTTGCTGACAAATGGAAGTACCCTTTGGGGACTATTTTACTTGAAGACCCAGAAAAAGTTTAATTCCCCAATCATGCTCATTTCAAATTCACTTCCCATAAGTTTTGCAAATTCTTCACACAGAGAGTCAGTTGTTGCTCTAAAAATGATATCATCAACATAAACCTGAACAATGAGTAGGTTCCTTCCTCGTTTCTTTAAGAAAAGAGTATTGTCGATTTTTCCTCTCTTGAAACCATTTTCTAAGAGGAACTTTAACAGTCTTTCATACCAAGCTCAAGGAGCCTGCTTTAGCCCGTACAGAGCTTTGTCCAGTTTGAACACATATTCAGGGTGCTCATGACTTTCAACCCTGGGGGTTGCTTCACATAGACTTCTTCCTTAAAGAGTCCATTCAAAAATGCACTCTTGACATCCATTTGGACCAAGGTGAATTCCGTATGAGATGCCAAAGCGATTAGAATTCTAATAACTTCCATGCAAGCCACTGGAGCAAACATTTTATCATAGTCAATCCCTTCCTCCTGATTGTAGCCTTGAACCACTTGCCTGGCCTGTTCCTTGTGGTAATTCCATGTTCATCGAGCTTGTTTCTGAATACCCACCTGGTTCCTATAATGGTTTGATCTGGGGGTCTAGGTACCAGGTGCCACACATTGTTTCTCTCAAACTGATGCAGCTCGTCTTGCATGGTTGTAATCCAATCTGCATCTTTCAAGGCTTCCTTGATGTTTTTGGGTTCTATCTGGGAGAGAAAGGCTGAAAAGGCAAGTGAATTTCTGGCTCTTGACCTGGTTTGTACTCCAGAATCTAGAGGAGTGATGATGTTGTCTATAGGGTGCGAGCTTTGGTGTCTCCAATTAGACGCCTGAGGTTCATTCTGAGAGGAGGAAGGTATGTTTGGCTGATTTTCCTCTATTCTTCTTTCAGGTGCTATTGGTGTTCCCTAAACTACATTAACTACCCTTTCTTCAGCTTTAGTGGTTGTAATTGAGGTGTTTGGTTCTGTTGATGATGATGTAGCGTTATCTTCATTTGTCTTCTTTACTTGACTCATCATATATGCCTTTCTGTTTGTCATGTTAATGACTTCACCAGGAACAAGTAAGGGTTCTCCATCTTGATCTTCCTCCGCACTATTCTCAAATGATGGATAAGATTCATCAAAAATAACATGGACACTCTCCTCAACACATTGAGTCCGCTTGTTATATATCTTGTAAGCCTTGCTTTGGGAAGAGTACCCAACAAATATTCCTTCATCACTCTTGGCATCGAATTTACCAAGCTGGTCCTTTCCATTGTTGAGAACATAGCATTCACGTCCAAATGTTCTTAGATGAGTCATCTTGGGTTTTCTTCCATTCAACAATTCATATGGGGTCTTATTTAGAAGTAATATGATCTTGCACCTGTTCACTAAGTAGCAGGTAGTGTTGACATCTTCATCCCAGAAGTTCTTTGCAATTCCATTATCAATCAGCATTGTTCTTGCCATTTCTTCCAGAGTTTCATTCTTCCTTTCTACTACTCCATTTTGCTGGGGAGTTCTGGGAGCTAAGAAGTTGTGAGTGATGCCATTTTCATTACGGAATTCATCAAATTTGACATTGTCAAATTCTGTCCCATGATCTGATCTTATGCATACAACTCTAGACTCCATCTTCACCTAGATTTTCTGCACGAAGGCCACAAACACTTCAACAGTTTCATCTTTTGTTCTGAGAAACAAAGTCCATGTGAATCTGGAATAGTCATCCACGATTACAAAAATGTATCTCTTCCCTTCTCTACTTTGCATCCTCATAGGTCCACACAGATCCATATGTAGAAGCTCAAGCGGCTTTGAGGTGCTCACATCTCTTTTAGACTTAAAGGAGGACTTCACATATTTTCCTCTCGCACAAGCATCATAGACTTTTTAAATCTTGAATTGTGACATAGGTAGACCATGAACCAGGTTCTTCTGAATTAGTTTATTCAGAAGGGAAAAGATTGCATGGCCCAGTCTTCTGTGCCATAGTTCAGCATCGTCGTCAACAACTTTCAGACAACTCAGATCACCACTCTGTAGAGATTCGAAATCAGCAACATAGATATTTTTGTATCTTTTGGCCACCGGTACTATTTCACCGGTCACAAGGTCAGTGACTGTACATATTTTGGACAAGAATTGCACCTTGTTTCCTTTATCACGAATTTGAGAAACACTCAGGAGACTGTACTTAATCCCATTAACATAGTACACATTTTTAATTAAATGAGTGAGTGACTTCCCAACTTTTCCAACTCCAAGAATGTACCCCTTTTTGACATTGCCAAAGGATACACTCCCTCCTGGCAGGGCTTTTAGTGAAAGAAAGTCTGTGGTGTTCCCAGTCATGTGTTTCGAACATCCATTATCCATGAACCATTGTTGACCTCTTCCTTTCACTGTTCCCTGCAAAAGAGATTAGGAGTTAGTTTTAGTAACCCAAACAAGCTTGGGTCCCTTGTAGTAAGCAAGAGGATGAATAAGAATTATCTTAGTCCATGAAGGTAATGTGCGTTTTTTGTGAGTGGAACCTGGTGTCTCTTTTGTAGTCACGGTTTCAGCAACCACTTTGTCTTTCTGAACTGATTGATTCTTGGCCTGAACATTTTCCTTGAAGTGCCCAGTATTCCCAAATCGGGTACGAGGCCAGTTATCAGAGACAATGATGTCCTTACTGTGAGGGTTGTGAGGAGTTTTCTCCCTTTGGAACCCTACTCCAGGCCTTTTTTTCACAATCATTAGTAAGCAATGCAGTGGTAGCTTCTGAGGACCAGGTCCACTTTAGAGACTTTTCAAGATCATTCATTACTCTTTCTAGATTGGTTTGGAGAAGCTTGTTTTTCTCAGTTTCAGCACACGTCCTAATTCTCAAAGCTTTCAACTCATTTTCAAGCCTAGTGTGTCCCTCACTTCCTATCTCCTTTCCTTTTTCAGCACTTTTTGGTTTTGACTTAGTCCATGGTTTTACAATTGTTTCCCTTTGGTCTGCAATTTCTGCCTAGAGATCACACTTTTCTTTCATGAGGATTTCAATGGTTTTCTTATGGTCAGTAACTATAGCCACTAAGTCATCTCTAGTATGTTCAGATTCTCTTAATTCTAAGATCAAAGAATCCCTATCCTCTGCAAGACTATGAAATGCGGTGATTAAAACATCAACTAAACACATGAGTTTTTTTTGGAGAATAGGATTTCAGATTTCTCTGAACATCCCTGAAGTTTACCTCTTTGTTGCCATTTTCTTTATCATCATCTGATTGATCCATCAAAGAAAAAGTTGAGTCATATCCAATCACCTTGCCTTCAATTGCCATCATGGAACTATCACCAGTATTAGGTTTATCTTCAGACTGTTTTACTTGTGTAGTTCCCTCATGAGTTGTTTGCAAAGATTCCCATATTTCCTTTGCACTGTCACAGGTAGAGATTCTATTGTGCTCTTTAGGTCCCATTCCACACACCAGAATTTTCTTGGCACGAAAATTCTTCTCCGCAACTTTCTTGTCTGCTTCAGTGTATGTTTTGCTGGTTTTTGCCATTGAAAATGGAAATTCATCTAGTACTTTGATTGGAACATAAGGACCATCACAAATGATATCCCATAGCTCACAATCCTCAGCCATGATAAAATCGTGCATTCTAGCTTTCCACCACCAATAGCATTATCTATCAAACTTGGGGGGTTGGTATATGGATTGACCTTTTCCAAAACTTGGTGGAGCCTCCATGATGATCCTTCCTAGGTGTTAGCCTGATAAGAGGAACCCGCTCTGATACCAATTGTTATTTTGTATGGGTCCACCAAATCGTAGAATACCTGGTCCTCTACAAGGTTCTGCTGAGAATGCTTAATAAAACAATATGTAAATAAGGCAGAGGATTTTTACGTGGAAAAATCCCACACAAGGGGGTCAAATATCCATGACCTACACCTGTAGGCTTTTAACTTCACTAACTTGTAATCTACCTATTACAAGCCACTTTACAATAATTCCTATTGCAAAGGATTTACTCAACTAACTTGTGGTACTCTTACCATAAGCCACTTTGTGACTATCCTAGTTACAAAGGCTTTTTCTAACTTGTGATGCTATCACCACAATCCACTTTGTAACTCTACAATTACAAAGACTTTTCCTTATAACTAAATCTAGTCACAATATAAATTCAAGGAGTTTACGGATTTTCAAGAGGATTCCCAATGAAAATGCTTCTAGGTAAGCAGTTTAGGAGATACAGCAAGTACAATAACAAGGTTACACCTCAACTAGGACAACAACGGTCTATCTTTTAGGAACTAGTTCGTAGTAGCGTTCAACCTTGTTCTTCAAGCTTGTGAGGATTGATTTCTCTATTTTTACAAGAGGCTTGAATGAGAAACAGAAACTTTCTAGTGATATTTTGTATAAAGCCCATTGTGGGTACATCTGGATCACATCACTTGAAAAGATGTGAGTACTTTGTTTGGTTAGAGAATGAGTGGGCGGACAGTGCAGTGCGGCAAAAAAAATGTCGTCAGTCACTTCATTTCCAGTTGTTTCCAATTTACTTTATACTGTTATGAGGAAACCAAAAGAGTAACAGGTTCTTGTTGCGCTTCCTAGCTTCCGAATCTGTCGCAGTTCACCTTTAGCTGGAATCTGTTAAAGTTTACAGCAGTCCAAGTAGGTCAGGTTCCCTATCTGGTTCTTAACAGTAAGTTTGTTAGATCATCAAAACATAAGAAAATAGTATTTAAAGTCTATCACCTATATAAACTCTGCCCCCACTATGAACAAAAATAATAAAAGCACAAGTGTACCACTTACGTGTGAAATTTCATTTCTCGAGGAATGGCAGGAACTCTACGGGAATGATATCGGCAAAGTATGAGATCGTATCTATTTATAAAGATTGTTTGAATGTGCAAATGATGCCAGAAGTCCGACCGTTGGACGCTTACAATTAACGATTTTGAGAATCATGCCAAAAGCAACCTTTCGGTCACTTCAACTGCCTACGTCAACACATTGGCATCGGAACTAAAGCATCAGGAATCGGATTGTCAGACACTATTGAGAAAGATCTACGATTTTGGTTCGAACGAACACCCACTCTATTATTAAGCCCAAGGGCTACCCGATTTCGACCCAGTTCTCATTCGGGGGATATTCATAAAGCCTCAGGGCTATCTTTATTGTGAGTTCGAGTAAATGCTCACTCGATTACTAAGCCCAAGGGCTACCCGATTTCGATCCAGCTCTCACTCGAGGATTATTCATAAAGCCTCAAGGCTATCTTTATTTTGAATTCAAATGCTCGCTCGGTTGCTAAGCCCAAGGACCACCCGAGTTCAAATGTATCTTCGCTCAGGGATTAGCTATCGGAGAGTCTGATTTTATGATCAAACAACCCCCCCACCCCACCCCCCATTTATAGAAGGATGGTAACGTAACCAATGGCTCAATCAATGCCTTTGGAAAATGTATCAACAACGCAATCAATGCTTTTGGGGGAACGGATCAACGGCGCAATAAATGCCTTTTTGAATAATAAACTGACAGTATAATCAATGCTTCTAGAAAGATGGACTGATAGGATGTCATGAGTCACTTGGAGCCCTGGCGTTACGAGCATGACGTCATCACGAGAGGTTCGAGAAAATCAAGGTCGAAATCATTTCTTATCATTTTCACTCTAAGAAATGCGGGGACTATCCATATACGGCTAAAATTGGAGAGTCCAATTTTATGATCACTATGGCACTCCATAGCCCGTCTCCAGAAGGCTCGAGGCACAGTTCGAGGTTCGACCCCCAGGGTCCCCTATGTTCGACTTTGGGGCAGTGAAAATCGGTGGCTATGATGGAAAAGAAGGAAATTCCCATGCGCGTGGTTAGAGCTGATCAGATCTACTAGACTAGCACAAGTCCGTATCGTGGCATTAAATGGTTGTACCAGACACATATCTTTGTACTAAATGCACATGTACTATGTTGGGATTCCCCCTCCTATATAAAGCGGACCCTTGTCATTTTGTAAGATACATGATATTCAATACAAGAACAAGAACATTCTTTGCTCTCTAATTTAAACGTTCTCTGTTATATTTCCTTTGATTTATTGCTTATATTTATTGTGTTTTATTGATTGTTCTTCATTTATTACTCATCGTTGATCATAAAGATCCATCATCAAGCCCCTTGGAATTGTTAGTCCTTCATTGACCATCTCCAGTCGAGCTCATTAGCCCAACCTCGAGGCCTAGCCTAGGCAAGTCCAAGACCCCGATTCCCGATCATTCGGTTTGTATAACATACTATCCTCAAGTTCTTATTTCATTTTTCTAACTCATACTTAGCATCCGTCACTTAACAACTAGCATTAAAATAAATCACGTATTTTTAGAACCACAAAATTAAATCTAATTGTAATTACCATTTTCAAGGTAAATACTGATGTAAAATAATATAAAATTTTGTACTTCAAATTTATGTACAAAATTCTAAAAAAAAGTTTTAGAAAAATGTATGGGCTTGTATTGGATTTTCATCCACTTAGAAGACAAGTTGTGGGGTTTATGAAAGGGGAAGGTAATGTTTGGGTGTAGTAAGGCTATGCCTCTTCAGAAAATTAAAGAGGAAAAGGAAATTGGGTGGGTCGGTTAAAAATATAATAAGTTTGAGGTTGGGCAAAAATGGGTAATAATTTTGGGCCTAATAGGGAGTTTATGTAAAAGATCCCTATATCAGTTGTGGGAATGTACAAAGGAAATCGACAAACTGCACCAAATCGATAATCCGAATCAAATTGGAAAAAATTCGACCATGGTTTGGTTTGATGTTGGAAAAAAAAACAAATCATAATTGGTTTGATTTGATTTAAACCAAAAAAAGTCAAACCGAAGCCAAATCAACCCGACATTATATGTATACACGTTTTTAAAATATTTTATACATAAAAATATTTATTGTAATATAATTTTAGATATTTCTTAAACTTTTTCACAGTTCTATCTTTATTTCGAGTTTGGACTTAAAACTTTTGAATGATCCAATATGTTTTAGAGCCCATATATGTTAGTAACTCAAATAACCCAAAAATCTGAGATTGAAAAATCTGAATTTTATTGATTTAATTTGATTTATACATTTAAAAATTCAATATAACTAGTTTGGTTTCTTATTTGAAAAATCTGAACCAACTCGACCTACAAAAATGCTGTGAAGTGTGATCTAATCAAGGAGAACTCGTTCCGTGTTGAGGCCTGGGCCAGTTTACTTTCTTGTGGTCTAAAATAGGGTTGTTCATTCATATCGGATATCCGAAATCCGAACTGATCCATTTAATTTCGGATTTTGGATTTTGGATTGGATCGGATTTCGAATTGTGTTTATTAAAATTTCGAATTTCAGATCGGATTCGGATTGGTATATTTTAATCTGATCCGATCCGAAATCCGAAATTATTAGGGCATGTATAAATACTACACTTTAATTTCGGATAGTCAGTATTTCCTTTACATCTTCCTCCAAGTTATTACATTTACAATTATTAGATTTAGCTATATTGACACCATAATACTCTCATAATTGCATAAATATGAATAATTCTTAATGTATTGCCTCTTTTATAAAGAAAACATACATATTAGTTTGCAACTTTGAGGCGTAATAATACGATCCGAAATCCAATCCGATCCAAACTTTAAAATTTGATCCGGTCCGATCCGATCTGGTTTAATTCGGATCAATTTCGAATTGCATTTTCTAGAATCCGAAATTCGAATCTGAAATATGCTAAATCAGATCTGATCTGATCTGATCCGTATAGAGCCCTAGTCTAAAAGGATCATTTGTGAAAATGCGCCGACACAATTTTGCATTGGCAGCTAAAAAAACAATTTAAATTTTACTAAGGATTCATAATATACGATGGCAACACATTTATTTTGTTTCCATAAAATAAAAAAACGTGCTAAATTGTTTTTTTCTAACGTCCACCCGTATATTGTCATTTGGTAGGTGGGACGGGATAACAATTACTACAAGATTATTTTATACCGAAAATTATTTTATATTAAAATAGTGAAATTAATTAAAATAGCTAATGTCAGGGATATCACAACCTTACGGATTACTGGTTACTGCCTCTCTGGCTACTGGCTAGTCATTACTTATTCAACATATTGGTAGGAACGAAGAGTTGCTCATTGATTAAAAAAAAAATAGAAGTTAAATGTACTAGAAATACCACACAAGAAGAAGTTTAACATTTGTGGACCGATTTGTATACAGCTTTTTACATGATTAGTTTAATTTAGCTGCTATAATACGTAAATATCTATAATAATTTCTAATTTGATGTAAATAAAATGTTATAATCGATTCAATAACATGAATAATGTATACCAATTTTTTTTATTTTTATAGAAAACTCTTTCCTCTTTACTATTTCTTATTTCGGGCGAATCCAAATAAGTCAGAGCTATAATACGTATTCTGAATACAAAATGAGAAACAATCTTGATTTGTTGTAGATAATGTATTATGATTGATTCAAGAACATGGATAATTTATACCAAATTATTAACCACCGAGTGTGAGATAGATATGGTTCGTTTACCCTTAATCGAACTCTGAAATTCACTTTCATACTAATAAAAATTCCGATAAAAAATATTTTTCCCTTTAATAGGTTTTATGTGACGCAAATCCAAATAAGTTAGCGTCATATTAGGAATATCGAACTCCAATTGTAAAAAAAAATTATAAATTAAATTTTTTTTTTAAAAGAAAAGATTAAAGGGACAGTGGTAGGTAATGATGTTACCAAACACTAGGAAGGAACTCACCCACCAACCAACTCAACTACTAATAAGCTTAGCAGTCCCTTCTTCTTCAGCTTTAACAACTCCCTTCGTATTTGCTGCTCTCCATTCTTGCATTTTTAAGTAGAGAATCCAACCCTTTTCTTCACATATTTCTTTAACTTGCATAATTTTTTGATTAAATTCTGCTTCCTTGTAAAGGTTTCTCTTTTGGGCTGTAACTTTCTGATTAATTATGGCTCAAGAAACAGTAGCCCCAGATGGAGAGGTATTTACAAATTTCAATATAAAGATTTAAAGTTAAGTTTCTTTACATGTTACAGTTAATAATCTGGTGGTGGATCTTGTTAATCTTGATTGTTTCTTCAGGTTGTTCTGTCCGAAGAAGTTGGAAATGTCAGACTGGTGACCTTAAATCGCCCCAAGCAGTTGAATGTCATTTCATCCAAAGTGGTATGTTGAAGAATTAAAATTTAGAAGCAATTATTATTCGCCCTAGTCAATAATTCTTGAAATGATCTATTTCCAGTTACACACCATTTTAATTGGATTTAACTTATACGCACGGACACTGTAAGGATTTTTTGAACTCTCATCAGTGTAGTTTAACTCGGGATAACAAGTTGTAACAAATAGGCAAACTCCTTACTGTACCAATATGAACTAGAACTCAATTACAAATTTGGATAACAAGGCAACATTCAAACAACTGAAATACAATAAGAAACACAATGTAAAAGTAGCTAAGGATAAAGATAAGAAGGGGGGTGAGAACTTAGACTCAAAGAAAGGGGAAGAAGAAGCAAGACACTTTTCTTCATAATACGCATAATCGTGTTCTATCTCACTGCTAGTCCTTTTAACCATTTGCTAAATGGGCCTCAAACCCAAATAAAACTCTCCAATATTTTACTCAGCCCAATATTTCCAACTGACTCAACCTCATTCACCATTTCTAGCCCATAGGCCCTTATGGAATAAGCATGGTTCACAACAATACTCTCGCCCTCAAAAAGAGCCTTGTCCTCAAGGTTCAAGTCAATTATATGAACACCATCAAGTAGGTTTTGCTCATCAACGGAATTCCCGAAATCAGAAAATTTCTTGTCCCACTCGTACCAAACAAGAGTATATGTGCCAAGTATAGAAGCATACTGGCAATAAAAGTGCTTCGACCAGTTTGTTTTCAAAGATCCATGTCATTATAAAAGATGTGGCACTTCATTGCCAAAATAGTTGCGAAGTACTCCCTTGTAAAGTATACTGTAAAGTCTACTTCACTAATAGAAGATGTGGCTTTCACCGTTGTTGCACCCAAGTCCAAGTATTTTTGTAAGAAAATGCAGTTGGTGCCTTCCTGCATATGCAAATGTGCCACCATATATGCATTGTAATTGGCAAAAATGTTAACAAAATCTTCCTGGTGTTCAAACATTGACTTAATTACTGTAATGTTTGTGCCCCTGCCAACGTTATCACCAAAACTATCCCTCATAACCGTGAATGAACCCCCAACGTGAGATTTCAACACATATTGTTCAGTATCGGCACCAGCACCAAGTGCCTCCCTAAATTCCATGATCCCTATCCTAGCAACTTGACCAAGGTTGTTGTTCGGGATTGACTTTTCAAGCTCGCAAAAGATGGTAGCACGCTCTCCATAAATCACCGCCAAAGGAATAGCAGAAACAACACATACTAGTGTAGTGACACATACTAGTGTAGTGTAATGAACTGAAGTTTCAGCAAGTGTACCTACCATCTTGAGTAGTGCATCCTCATGTGCATTCTTTGTGGCGAACAACTGCCGGCTTGCAAGTTGTAAAACTTTGGTTATGACATCAAATGGGTAATTTAAATCCAAACTTATAACAACGCAACCCCTCTTTTGACTCGTGTCAGCAAGAAATCCAGCAGTAAAAGAAAAATCACCATCCAAAATAGAACCAACTATGACAACAGTCCAAAGAGTGATGACGCAAACTGGTATTTGGAGAAGATTCCATACATCTCGATGTAGAAGTTGAGCATGACTATAAGTGGAAAGCAAACAAGGTATCATTTCTAACCATTGAGCAAGCCCTGGTCCAAGTTGAGGGCAGAGTAGTTCAGACTGTCAAGCAAGTAATTGGTAACAGCAACCATCCACAGCTTTGTGAATATCAAACATGACCAGGTCACAGGGAAAAGAGAATGTAGAATTAATCTCTAATGAAGACTTCTTTGTGATTGCAACAACAGACTCTAGAGGTTCGACTCCGATGGTAACAATTTCATTAATCCATAGTACCATTGTGAAAGTTAAAGCATGTAATAACGCACCTAGCTGGAGAGCCCTACCTCTCGAAAAAGACCTTAGCAGATCAACTACGTATTGCTCCTCAATTTGACCAGTAGCATCATCAAAAGAACACATAAACGAATTTGCGATAGACTCTCCCAGTAGCTTGCATAGTGCACAAGATTTTATGAAATTACCATTGTGTTCAACATGCATATCAACTCTACCTAAAGAAACCTTAAATACCTTCCCAGCGTCGAACCACTTGTCCACATAGCTACAAGTTGGTAAGCTAGTATCCCTTGTATTATTACTAGAGCAAATGCAGTTACTATATTTATGTGCTATTATGAGGACTGCTAACATGGGCAATTTAGCATAAGCAAGACAAGGACCAGGATCAAAGACAATATACGTCGAAGTAGACCTTGCTTTATGAACTAGACCAAACAGAGCAAACAACAGTCAAGCATCTTTACCAACCCGAATATGTGGTGAATGCTTGGAGTAAATTTTGGCAAATGCCTGGAGCATCACCTGTATTTTCTCTTCCCTGGCCTGCACTCTCAATTTGCACAACAAGAACCCTGGAAGATTGCACTCCTGCCCAGTATCACACCAACAGTCTAAATAGATTTTGCAATCATGGTGGAACCACAATATATTTTTAACATCTTCCTTCAAAGTTGGTTTACAGTGAAAGCCTAAGGATAGAAAACTTCCTTCAAACTGTCCATCTTGCAAATTCTCCAAGTTCGAGGTAATGACTTTTGTCTTTGAAAACTCCTGATTTCGATATAAGTCTTTATGTTCACCATATAAAAGCACTCATGAATTATCCTTAAAACCGTGTCCTGTATCGAACCAATTATCCATACAACTCCAGAACACGATAATCTCTCGTGTTGATTCATAGGTACAGTAAAGATATGCGCAAGCACACACCATCGTATGACAACAATAATAAGTGTCACGCATATAACCATTGTTCAAATGGACACGAACAAGCACAACCACTAATTGACCAAAAGAAAACTTATCACCTGGGACCAAGCTAGCAAGATGATCCATATTCAAAGGTGCAAATTGAATGAGTTGTTCGTCGGTATTTCGTTGAGGATTTGTAGCAAACGCCTGATCTGCCCTGTTGCGTGAATTGTCCTCCACCTTAGTGTAGCCTTGCTGGTCTTCCTCTAATTTTTCATCGTCTGAACCAGATTTTATCTTCATTGCATCTAAACGATCCGTAGAATCTATAGACAAAATCTCAAATTGTTCAACCGATTTAGGCACAAAATAACCTTGAGAATCTTGAGAATGCATAGCAGTTTCATGACTGTGGGTATTTTCATTAAACACCTTGTCTACGACAATGGCATACTTGTCTCCATCAACTGCACGAGCATTGGGTTCAGGAATTTTAGGGATTTGAGTAGAGGCAGACTCATAAAAGTTGGCAATACGACTATGAGCAGGAGACACATAGGTCGCTGGTGGAAGCACTGTAGCGCAACTCAAGTAGTTAACACAAGCTCGTGAAGTATCTGCCATTCTCGCAGCATCACTGAAGGCCCGTTTTTGAAAATGCAGAAGAAATTTCTCGTTGAAATGGTTCCAATCATAGAATTGGTTGTTGCGAAATAACCAATTGAACCACGCGAAGGCATCGCCTTCTAGGTAGAAGGAAGGAAGAGGCAGCCAATCCTTCTTGGAGAAGCCAAGGTATGTGAAGTATAACTTGGCTCGAAAAATCCAACTCTCGGCGTTGTCGTCACCACTGAATCTAGGGAGAAACATCGCCGCTATTGGAGTCCGATGGATGAAAGCACCAATGTAACAAATAGGCAAACTCCTTACTATACCAATATGAACTAGAACTCAATTACAAATTCGGATAACAATGCAACACTCAAACAACTGAAATACAATAAGAAACACAATGTAAAAGTAGCTAAGGATAAAGATAAGAAGGGGGGTGAGAACTTAGACTCAAAGAAAGGGTGATGAGAAGAAGCAGACACTTTTCTTCATAATATGCATAATCGTGTTCTATTTCACTGCTAGTCCTTTTAGCCATTTGCTAAATGTGCCTCGATCCCAAATAAAGCTCTCCAATATTTTACTCAGCCCAATATTTCCAACTGACTCAACCTCATTCACCATTTCTAGCCCATAGGCCCTTATGGAATAAGCATGGTTCACAACACAAGTTACATCAGAGTGGTGGGGTCATGTCGTTACCTTATTTTTCTCCCGTACCGCCTTTTCTTATTTTTCAATAATCCTATTTTATACTTTATCCTACCTTTTTGTATAATAATTATACCTCTTACCTTGCTTTTTCTTTATGATATTGCAAGTTTATTCTTCGTATTGTTGGTATAAGACATCATGAAACAACAACTAACAATACAATCTATCCAAACATTATATACACCAAAACAATACAGTACAATACAATACCATAAGATACATTATAAAACGATACGTAACATCTATCCAAACAAGTTGTTAGGTACCATTTTTATTAGGTTACTAATTAGTACTAGTACTTATCATAGAGATTTACTTAATTATCTTTATAACCTGACTGTCGGAATTTCTTTTGAGTAGGTAAAACTGCTGGCAGAGAATCTGGAGAAGTGGGAGAAAGATGAGAATGCAAAACTTGTTATCATCAAGGTTCATATCTCTTTCCGATCTCCAAAATTTGGTATTTGATTAATTTTTAGATTCTGATATTTTCTTAGCATAAGATTAGCATAATAGATACTGCTAACAAATGATTATTGTTACATTATTGTTTCTCTTTCTTTAAAAATAAATAGGGAGCTGGTCGGGCTTTTTCTGCTGGTGGGGATTTAAAAATGTTCTATGACGGAAGGAATTCAAGTAATACTTTGTTACAGGAGAATGTTCAGCTGTTTACTTTAGATTATATTGAATTACCATTTGTTGACGTGCATTTGGAACTTGTACTGCACAGAGGATTCCTGCCTCGAAGTTGTTTATCGAATGTATTGGCTTTGCAATCACATTCATACATATAAAAAACCCACAGTGAGTATTCCAATGCTCTTCTAAAATCCTTATATTGAAATAGAAGAGAGCACTTTGATTCTAAAATTTTGTTTGTTTATGTCCTGAACAGGTTGCTCTTGTTCATGGAATCACAATGGGTGGAGGTGCATCCTTAATGGTTCCGATGAAGTTCTCCGTCGTGACTGAAAAAACGGTTCGTATAAATATCTCCAGTGCATATTGTATTTTTTAATTTTCAAGCAATGCATGGGCTATGTTTTGATCGTTCTCTCATTTTATAGGTTTTTTCAACTCCAGAAGCAAGTATAGGCTACCACACGGACTGTAGTTTCTCATACATTCTTTCTCGGCTTCCTGGTAGATTGGGTAAGCATTCAAATAGCATTGGAACAAGAAAGGATCTTATTTATGTCATTTGAAGAATTAAATGATACATTTACTTTTTTATGTAGGGGAATATTTGGGGTTAACAGGAGCGAGGCTGAATGGTAAAGAGTTGGTTGCTGCTGGACTTGCAACACATTTTGTACCTTTGGAGGTGAGTCCAAGGGACAAATTTCTTTTACATTTTTTTTCCAAACAAATTGCAAAAGCAAGCTTTTATTTCATGGATAAGAAAACACTTTATTTTCCTTTAATCATATAGACCGTGCATACATTTTAATTGGAATATCCTCTCATGTCATAGACCATCTAAGCTTTAACTGGAATATCCAGACAATCATCAGAATAAAGTGTTTCACAAGAATAGCAACATGGAAAAAGAAACCACCTCAGTTTAAGCTGCTTCCATCGCCACTACTATGATAATCGCTTTTGTTCCTTTTCCTCTGGCTACTAAGATACACCGGATAGACGAAATTCCATTTACTCTGTTTCGTTGTATAGATCCTCTTTATGCATAAACTAACACTGCTTTTCAACCTGAAAGTTCTAGCAGATTATGTCATGGATCTCCAGGTTTCAGCATTGTCTTTACGTCCTTATAGTATTTTCTTTTTGACTTTTACTTCTCATTGCAAATTAAGTTTATAATCCTTATGATAGCTTATAATCCTTTGGCATTCTATCTCAGTCAAAAACTTTTAGCTAATAGCTCAAAAGTAGAGATACATTACATGATCAATTTGATATTCTGCAAATCTAGAACGACCTATAATACTTTCTGTATTTTGTGTGTATCTCACCGGCAGATTTGAAATACCTTGCGAATTGACTTGATCAGGGACACCTTACTTTCTTGAACCGATAATCCTTTCCTTCTTCTTGTTGCTGAATATCTCATTCATACACATCTTCTCTTTGTTTTCCTGCCCTCTAGTGAGTTACAGAGTCGCAAATAGTACATGTTCCTCGACAATGACGGCACCCCCGAATAGCAGGGAATTTTGATCCGACTTCCCCAGAATCTACGGTAGCTCAATCTAGGCAGCGGCGGGTTCTCTGCAAGGGCGGAGGTAGCGTATAATCTACGGCTCGACCGAACCAAGTAGCTTTTGGTTTGACCTTGTATGTGTGTTAAAAAATCTACTAAATATGCACAAATACTAAATTTTGACCCAGTAACTCAAATAGTCAGTGTATTTAGTGGCATTTCGAACCCATAAACTTTAAATTCTCACTGTCTATGGTTCTCTGCCCCTGCCAGGATGGAGCGACAAGCGACAGAAGATTTTTTGAGTCTACTATATGATGATGAATCATGTACATTATTAATTTGATGTTCTTCAAATCCACGATGACATAAAAACTATCTCCACAATAGCTCAGAATAGAACTTACAATTTGCAGCAACTTGGGCACATCCAACTATACTGAGAAAATTAACATGGCCCCCGCCAGATGGATGAAATGCAAATAAAGTAAATTGAAAAATAGGGGAAAGCCATAAAAAATTATGCGGTGTCAAATTTTTTAATGTCTTGAGATTGTATTTTTTGTTATATGACCAAGCGTAGAGGTATATTAACTCTATTCGCATTTTTTAAAATGTCAGAAACTGCCGGAGCTAGAAAAGCACTTATTAAGCTTAAACACTGGTGACGAGGCTGTTGTCAGTTCTGCAATCAAGGAGTTCTCAACTGATGTTCAGATCGATGAAGAAAGTGTCTTGAAAAAGTAAAATGTGTTAATTAGTGCACTCTATACTCTTTTCCTGGAGGAAATCAAGAGTGATTTATATTAGATAAAATATGCAGGCAGGCAATAATTGACGAGTGCTTCTCCAAAGATTCTGTTGCAGAGATTATTAGTTCATTTGTAAGACAATATTTCATGGCATTGTCACTTGACGATTTGTGCTATATGCAAACAATGTGACGGTTACTTTATTTTCAGGAAGCTGAGGCAGGCAAAGAAGGAAACAGCTGGATTGTGCCGGTGCTTAAAGGCCTAAAAAGATCATCTCCAACAGGACTAAAAATTACTCTAAGATCGGTTTGTTCCTCCAATATATTTTCAATAAAAGCAGCCAATACTGTGCACATTTCCTTATAGCCAATAATAGTGTAGAACCTCAAAATGGTCTGATACCCTTTGTATATGATGCAGCACTTCTCAATTTCTCTAGTGCTGAAATACTCTATCTACTTCAAACTACTACTCCCCGCATAACGAGCCAAGGCATTCAAACTCATGCAAATATCGCCCAACTTTGAATTAGGACAAAAGCATTGTTGTTTCATTTGAATTAGGACAAAAGCATTACTAGGTTTACTGTGAGACTGGCTTTTGTGCTAACAACAATTGTGCTCCTAATAGGTTGTGGACAGTAATTGTTTTAAAAGATATGGAAACAAATTAACATCAGTTGTACAATTTTTTGAGTTTTTCCACTCATGTGTACTGACGTGCTTGACTTAATGAAACAGTGTGTAAGAAAGGTAGTATGTTTAACTTGTTGGTGCATTAACCAAAATTCTGCTTTGCAAATTCAGTTCCAATTCGATGAGCTTCTCAAATTACTTGTGATACCTTGCTAATCCTTTTCATCAAAACGAGTAACATAAAAATATACATCGTTGCTACTTGCTGTCAAAGCTTCTTTAATCTTTTCTTTAGCTGAGGATCTATCGGAAACAGCCTCTCTGCTCTCCCAGAGTAGGGGTAAGGCTTTGTACATCCTACCTTCCGCAAACCCCATTTGTTGGGTTGTTGTTGTTGTTGTTGCTCTTTTTGGCTTAAAAATTGGAATTGGGCAAAGCACATTTACTTGCATTTTTCTTGTTAAGATTGTAACATAGTTTTCTAGTCTTGCTATCCTGCTGTGTAGTCTGGCATCTGTTTATATATATGCTCAAATATTTTTAGATTCGGGAAGGGAGGAAGCAAACATTGTCTGAATGTCTGAAGAAAGAATTCAGACTTACAATCAATATATTAAGAACAAGAATATCTGGTGATGTCTATGAGGTAACACTGAATTGCTGTTAAGTTTTAGACATACTTGATCGATCCATTTGAATCTAATTTGCATTTGGTTTCATTTTTGAAGGGTATCAGGGCTCTTACCATTGACAAGGATAACTCTCCAAAAGTCTCTCTCTCTCTCTCTCTCTCTCTCGCACACACACTCTTATTTTAGGAGACATTTTTGTGTTTGTGAGTATGTTGCATTATTAATTTTTGTGAAACCAAAACATTTTTGAAGATGATTTATATATTGCAACACTTATTAAAGAGTTGAGGTTTGGCACTTAAAAATATCATCGAGCCTTACACTAACTCTGCTCTCTCTTTGCTCCCTTTCCCCTGGGACATTACTATCTACCTGCAATCATCGTCAGTGGGACCCTCCAACTCTTGAAAAGTTGGACGATGAACGAGTCAACCTCGTCTTTGAGCCATTTGAAGAAGATTTCGAGCTCAATATTCCAGAAAATGAACAGTGCAGGTATGGCTGGTTCAATTCTGATTTCCACGCTACATACAATTGTGCTTTCTAAAGAGTATATGAAATATAAACGTTGATGGGTAACTTCATTGTTGCGCGTGATATGATCTACAGGTGGGATGGAAAATACGAGGATTCAGCATATTGCCGCCAGTGAAAAATCAGAATATATGTCAGTTAATAGCATCAGGCATTGGTTTTAACAGTCCTTGTTATTTTATCATATACCCTTTGCTGGTGCGCCATGCTTCTTCCACCAAGATTGTCTTCTGAACGTTACATCGATAGTCAATAAACTGAGCCTTGGAGGATCTTCTTCTGTTCTATCTTGTTGACATTTTTATGATGTTTTAGGCTTAATTATGCTCTGTTGTTATCATTTTAAGTATTATAAAGTTCTTTCCTATTCAAACTGTGGTTGGAGGGATTTCAATCCTGTTCTTGCCTGTGGCAAATGCAATTATAACAAGGTCTTGGTCCTAAATAAATATAGTATTCCCTCCGTCTCATAATGTGTCATGGTTACTAACAATAGTTGTCACAAATTATTTGTTATTTTTGAAGTTCAAGACAAAATTGATTATATTTTTCCTTTTTTACCCTTAATAATTAATTATATTACTTTATCCGGTCCACAATAAGTGGTCAATTTACTTTGGGCACATCCATTAAGAAAATACTAAATTCTAGACAAAAATAGTTGGCGTGACTAAAATGTCCTTAATTAAATATTGCAGCATAGTTATTAAGAGGAGTAAATGTTTTTTTAGGGATATGTACATAAGGGTAATTTTGGAAAAACGAATTGAGTTTTTTCTTGATTATATAAATGGATACTTATTTTGAACCAAAATAAAAAAGCAAATTAGTCACTTATTGTGAACCGGAAGAAGTAGAATACTTCAAACACATTATTTATGGATAATTTTATTCAAATACCAAGAAGTCTACCTTGTAATCTTAAACACTTTGATCATGTTCACACGAATGCAATCAATATTTTAAATACCAAAGTTCTTTATAAAGTGTATTCAAACTTTTGAAGTCCCGCCAGAGCACACGTAATGAAAGAATATAAAGAAAATGAATGCCATTTATCTGTTGGAAGAGTTTGCATTACTGATTTGTTAATTATCCTGGGTGTCTGTTCGTATATTCTATAAAGTAAATCAATTGCTTTCACATTTAGTAAAAATATGGATGAAAATGATACATAAATTGAGAAAATATTTAATAAAGCTAAAGTAGTCAAAAAAAATTCTTTCTTAAGGGGCGTGCACAAAAAAAATACTGATACATATTATGAGACGGGGGGAGTAATATGGGAAGAGTGGAATAATTATAGTTTTAATTGGAGTTAAAGTTTTGTGTACTGCCGGTGTAAAAAAAAGACTTACGAAATTAGGCCATTTAAAAGATAATTATAGAGTAATTCAATTAATATTATTAATTGGTAATCAATTAATAAATAGTAAGTACCCTGTTATTTTAATGTGTACTTTGGCATTTAATTGACACCTAATGAAGTATTGACGATGCAAGAATATTTTTTGAACTTCACAATATATTTACTTGTACTTGTTGAAGTAAGAGGTAAATTCACAAGTACATCTTTCCTACTAATACCAGTAAGTACCACATCAATTATTCAATTTCTTTTACTATCTAAGAGCGTGTTTGGTCAAACTGTCAAAATCTGCTTATTTTAAAAAATGTATATTTTAGAAGTACTTTTGAAAAACATTGCTTGTGTTTGGCCAATTCATTTAAGAAATACTTTTTGCAACATTTGTTAAATAAATTATGTTTGGCCAATCTTTCTAAAAAGTGCTTTTGAATGTCAAATTACTAAAAAGGATAGTACCAAGGTCTTATAATTTTTTTAAATAGAAAAATAAAGTTAAATATTTATCATAATAGGCTTTTATTATTTTTTTATTTTATTTGAATAAATATAAAGCATAAAGTAAACAAACATATTAAAGATTTAAATTAATTTTACATATAGTATAATTATACCAAAATATATGATATTATTTAGTATAATTACTTATTGTTATATGATAATTTAAATAATTAAAATAACATCATTCAATACAAATTAGAAGTCTATCCACGAATTACTATATATTGATAATTCATCATAAAATAATAAATAAAGTCACTCACACATGATAATATTTTTCAACAATTTTATCTCTACTTCTATCACACAACGTCTCCACGTTAGTAGAAGACTTGCCTCGCATCTCTAAAAGAATATGAGAAAGCTTATCTCCTTCATTAATCTCTACAGTAATGTATTCATTAGCATAATAGTTGAATTCTGTATCGATAGAAGAATGTCGTCGGATGAAATTATGTATAGCCATGGTAGTTGTAACTAGATATTTCTGAGTATCAAACTTGAAAGATGGTATTGAGCACAAAATAGAAATACTTTTAAATATATAGAAAATGGTAAAAAAATAGTTAAGTATGCTTAAATTCTAATTCAAAAAAGAGTAACTAATTATTAACAACATATAATGTATAATTTATTTATTTAAAAAAAATTAAACTAAAAACAAAAATAATTATTACCTAACCTTACTAACTTTGTCCAAAAATACCAAGTGACCTATTGTGAGGCTGCCACTTGACTTAATGTGGATGCATTTTCTTCTTCTTTTGATAATATATAGATAGATTATGAAATGCAATTATAAATTTATTACCTATTTGTAGGCCATTTTCACAAATTAGATTAGATAATTATTTTAAAGATTCGGGAACTAATGGCATATAATAGAAGAAATTATAAATAATTATTTGTAGGAAGAGAATTGATAATTTGCTTTAGTTTGAAAAAGGAAGAAGATAATTTAGAAAGTTACAAGACATTACACAAAGAAAAAATCAAAAACAAGAAATGTCAATAAAGATTTTGGAAAGTTACAATATGATTCATATATATGATATCTTTAATTTTAATAGAATGGTAAAAACTAGAAACAAAAATAAAAAGAAAAAACTTAAATTAATAAGGGATAATTTGAAAATTATAAATTTATGGTGAGGATAATTTTGTCTTGAATAAATTAATTTTCTGTTTCTACTTCTGCTTCCTGGAAGAATATTCTGCTTCTTCCCAAAAACATAAAAACTACTTCTGCTGCTAGCCAAAAGTACTTCTTTGAATTGGCCAAACAATTCAAATTTTTTAAAAAGTACTTTTTGAAAAAAAAGTATTTTTGGCATTCCAGAAATTTGGCCAAACATGCTCAAAGAGGTTGTTTGGATGAGCTTAAAAGCTGGTCGAACCAGCTTAAATGCACTTTGGACCTATTCGAGTGTTTGGATGAATTATAAAAGTGTTTTTAAGTAAAATACTTTTAAGTTAAAATACCAAAAATAAGCCAAAAGCAATAAGTTGGACAACCCCGACTTATTGCTTTTTGGCTTACAACCAAATTATTTATCCTACTACCCCTTTTACTTTTTCTAAACCCCAAAACTACCCTTCCCTTATTAATTAAATCCTTGTGTCATCTAATCGCTGTTTTCAATCATTTTACTTCATATTCCAAACTCTTTCAATTTCGCTTATGTTCTAAACGTAAAGGCAACACTAGCTTTATAAATAAAATGCTTGATAGATTCTAATATTTTGTAAATATTGTTCTTTTAGTTTTTTTTCTTGTTCCATAACATTTTTAAAAAATAGCCATTGAATCCCTGATGAAATTATATTCTAACTCAAATCTTTCTATGAGTTTACATGTTACCCTAGAATTTGAAGTTATGAGCAAAAAATTATATTTTGGTCAAATAATTAATTATTGCATGTTATTTAAATAAATAATTTATATTTTGGTAATCAATTTAAATTAAAAGTGAACGAAATTATAAATTATTTGTATATGCATCAATTTAGAATAAAATATTATATAAAATCGTCTTCTTTATAGTGTTAACAGCTTTGAGGACTTTTCTCATTTTAACATGATCAAGTGCTTACCAGGACTTGTTTGTCAAACACTTCTGTAAGCATATAAATTTTAAATCCATAAAATTAATTTGGATTATATTTTAAATTTAAGATATATTGGTCCAAATAAATATTATGGGCTAATATATAAATGAATTAATTATATAGGTCCAATATAAATGGACTAAATAAATAAGTCTTAATCCATTAGGCTAGCCCATTTAATTAGGCTAAAGTGATGAGCCCACTTCATTAAGCCCAAGATGACATCTTCCCAGAGGTTCAGTTTGGTGCCACGTGTCAAATGACATGGCATGCCAAGTCAAACAGAAGAGCCAATAGGATCATGCCACGTGTCAAAATGACAAGGCATGCCCAGTCACACTAAAAGGCCAATGAAATCGCGCCACGTGTGCAAGTGACATGTCCTGGCCAATCAAATGCGACCATTTCACACTTTATTTTGATTGGTCGGAAAGAGTTTGTTCTCATCACAACTCTTCCCTTCCACAACTATAAATAGGGGTCTTCATAACCCAGAAAAGACACCAGAAGTTATAACAAGAAGCAAGAAAG